>ML789455.1:255077-274576 GCA_009831015.1 Picea engelmannii
TCTTTACAAATCCACTCAATGGGTGAGATGGATTGTCCAATGCAATGGTGCAAATATGCTCTTGAAAAGGATGGAGTCCTCAAGAGAATAGAGGCAGCATAACATTACTTTGAATTCCTTGAAAAATGAGGTGCATCCATGGCGTTTTTATAGCATTCCTTTGGGTTATTATTTAACTGCTTTGTAGTGTGAAAAGAGGCCAATTAGGGCATTCCTAGGTCTTTGACCAGCCCACCAGTCGAATCTAGTCCAGATTTGAGGGTCAAATCGGCTTGTGAGCTGAACCATAAGTGGGTGGGAGGCCGACCACTCTCATAAATACGTCATTTAGCAGGTGCGCGACTTTTTGCGATAATAGTCATGCATCGTGCGCATGTGCATGATTTCTGCATTCCTGTTTTGTGCATGTGTGCACGCGCCCAATGTCTGCATAGCGCTCTTCAATTTTTCACTACTTTGTATAGTTTTTGACCTTTTTTTGAATGTTTTAGTATTGATTCAGTTCCATGGATGACTTCATCACTGTTTGACGATGCTGATTTCTTGTAACCATGTGCGGATGAAATTTCAGTGATAACAGGGATCTAGGTACCTCATTGAAAATGTCTATTCGTGGAGTAAACATTTTTTTTGGCCTAGAATCTTCCTTCATCTAAATACTAGGAACTGTCGGGAAAAAGACAACATCTTTTAGGGCCTCAAAATGGCTCTAGATTTGGGACCTAAAAGTGCATAGAAAAAATACCAATATGGAAACTGTGTTTGGAGCCAGTGGAATACATGGGAAACCATAATTGTCCCCATGGATATAAAAAAAATCAATCGACATGATTACTAGATAAAAAACATAGTGATGGATAATCGTGTGTGGTGTACACACATATGACACACAACATAAAAGACCTCTCCATTGGGATGGGTTTTGATACATCATATACATGTATCCATTCTCATAATTGCTTAAATTCATTAATCAATGGTTGGAGGAAAACATCCTCTCTTCACTTGTCTTCTACCAGGGACTACAAGAGCCATCATAAGATGTTCATTCTTGATAGAGAACCATGGTAAGATATTGTTATTAATAACTACCACTGGAAAAACATAATAATTAGTGTTTTGGAGGGAATACTGACTAACTTCATCCACAACTATTCTCAATCGTAGGATATGTACTTCATCCTTGAATTTATCACATTGTGTATCCTCTATATTCTTCATCACTATTGAATCTATTGGGATTCACATAAATATTGGCTCACTTATATGTGAGGCATGCCACCCCTACAACATTGCTAAATTTTTGCAACAAAAGAGCTTTTAAATCCTTGGAATTATAGGCATGTGTCTCAATATCTTATGAGGAGGACCATGTGCCTTACCCCTTCTTATTTATGGTACCTTTCATGCCCACATTCTGGACATATCTCTTTGTCCTCATATTTGTTTCTATATAGAATACAATCACGCATACATGTGTGGTATGATATGTACTCAACACCCAACATTTTTAGCATTTGCTTTGCCTATGAGCAATTATCAGGAAATAAATTATCACTCATAAGTTCCTTATATTTGAATAACCTGCAATTCATGGGAAACATAAATGTACATTGTTATTAAGAATGAATAAAATAAACCCTTTTGTTCCTTCATTATGTGATAAGATTCCTTAAAAATTAGAGGAATTAATGGTTATTTACCTCAAAAGTGTCCAAAAACACGCATCTAATGTAATATACATTGCTTTCAATTTTCATAGTAACATTGTTGTCTCTATTTGGGTAGACCTTGATCCCTTTACTCGACCAAAGAGAGGGGTGGAGCAAGAATATTTCAGGCTTTCGAAGAAGGTAAATACGACATTAGTGTAATCCCCTAGTTCATTTTGCTAGAATGCATATAACAACATTCCCTCAACGTCTTGGGTATCTTGCAAAAAATCATACATACTAACCTCTATATCATTTCCTTAATCCCCAAAATGTAAATAACTAGCGTTACTGTAAATGTTTTGAATTGATGACTCAGGACATAGTGGGAATTGAATAGGTGGTTGTTTCAACCATTCTTCGTATCCTTCCTCTTTGAGTAGTTCTTTTTTAGCAGCAAGAGCACGACTTGACATCGTAGTGGGGGTGCATTTGTAGATGGTGGAAAACTCACTCGTCATCAGAATCCTAATTGTTAAAATATTGAACATTGCATCAATAACATTAGTAACACAATGCATTTAATATGTTCACACATTATACCAAAAACTTCTTATAAGAATTGTCACTTTTCTCCCAATAATAAACATGCAACAAACCAATTTATAAAACAAATGTCGAATTAAGCAACACATTTAGATAAGTTCCATTGAAAATAAAAAAATACAATTACTCAATTGTTTTTTCTTACGCCCTATGGGGTTTTCTACATATAAGAGATCCAATTCACAATGTAATGTCTTTGACCTAGTTGCTATAAGATGGAATTTTACAATTGGTAGGGTAAAACAATTGTCCATTTTCATCAAACAACTGCTTGCGGTATCTTTCTCTTGATAAGAGCTTACAAAGTTTTGGAATTAATGGAATATCTTGAACATCTGAACTCGATTTTGAATCTTGATATTTCAAAATTCAATGAATAATTATTCAACTAATGAACCTATATACATAACATAAATTCAATGATATAAATGAATTATAAATAAATTCTAGATGTACTAAAATCAATGTGAGAGAACATGAAGGACTAACAATGATATGGAATGAGATGGAATTTGAAGAATTTTCCATTTGATATTATAATTCCTTTTTCCATGCTTTTGAGCCAAAAACATCATATTGGAAATCATAGAACAATCTAACTTCAAACAAAATTTTGAATAACTTTTATAAATTAATGTTACATTTAACCATATAAAGACACACTAGTGCATATGGATAAACCAAACACACTGATGTGTTTAATTAAGCGAAGCATCGAATATTGACCTTAATTATTTCCTCTACAAAGAAAAACCTCCATAAAATTTAAATGTATATGTTTTCATTTGCATTTTGCAAATTAAATTGTTTTACGGTGCGTTATTAATTACACATTACACCGGTGTGTTTCTAACTGTATACCACACAGACTGAATAAAGTTAGAAATACAATGCACACTTACTATCAATGTGTTGAAATTTCTTATGAAAAATATATCAGTTTTTTATACATAAACACCACACAAGTGTGCTACCCATTGTATATCACACCAGAAATGTAAGTTTAAAAAAAAATATGCACGTTTATCATCAATGCGCTGAAATATACAAAGAAAAAAATGAGAGGGAATTTCAATTTTTGTGTTATAAATGAAATACTTATTGGAAACATGGTTGTCGCTAATGTGATTCTTATTGGAATCAATAAATCAAATCCCAAAATCCCCTAAAAGTGATGACGACGTGTCCACTTGAAGAAGCCTTGAAGAGCTGTGAAAATCCTTGAAGGAGTCTTGACATAAATATACATAACTCCAAAGTGGTCCCCTTATGGAATAGCTTTTAATCATGGCCCTCACTATATGAGATAGCATGTGGTTGTTTCCACATTCCCACTTTAATTTTTACAAAAATGGAGCCCACAATAATTCCAATATAAATATTACAAGCCTACAAATGTCCAAGATAAAGATTGCAAGATGGAGGTTGTTGAAAGTATTAATTTTTGGTCAATTTGGATACCCTATATTTGAGGGAATGTTTACCCTACATAACTAACTCAAATGGAATTAAATGTTACATGGTTGGAAATATTATTCTGAGACCTTTCCAATGGTGTATGGAAGTCCCTCTAACTCCCTAGGAATGAGGAGATATAATTTTTTTTGTTCGATAACCCAACTAGAAAATTGAGGTCGGCTTAGGTAATTTTTGGAACATAATTACTATAAATACATGATAGAATTTCACATTTTTAGAGTAACCAACCAACATATCAAGTATGAGGTGCACTCAAGGTGTTGGGGTATCTTTCTAGTGTGCAATAGAAGTCTAAACAATTCTCTTAAGGTGTTGGGGTATCTTTCTGGTGTGCAATAGAAGTCTAAAGGATTATCTTAACATGTTTATTATTCTTAAGGTATGCTATGAGGTTGTGATGCAATTGTATGCACTCTTATGAGGTTGTGATGTTTCCATGATATTGTCGTGAGTGGATGTTATTGTTAATGGACATTTTCATGAATGGATTTTTTCTTCATTAGATGTTTTCTTCATTGATTAAATTTTTGGAATGATGCTATGAGGCTTTCTAGGGTTTGAAGGATTTTCTACAAAATGAAACATGAAGGTGAAGTCAAAAGTACTCTGTGTATGAAGATATCGGATTGGTGATATCTTATTGAGTTGGTTCTCATTTGAGAATATTGGTGTCTTAATTCAGCAGGTTGGTGCTTGTGCTTCAGGGAGCGGGTGATTTCTTCCAATAGGATTTGGTAAAGCCAGGGGGTTGGTGCCTCCTTCTACTCCGTGTTGGTAAATTAGGGAGTTAGAGCTTACTTCAAGTTAGTTCCTGTAAATCCGTGGGTTGGTGCCTCCTTCCATTTGGTGTTAGATAATCTTGGAAGTTGGTGCTTCCTATGAATGTAATCTCAATGTAATATAAGAGAAGTAATATGTGGTTTTCCCCCATTTAGGTTTTCATGTAAAAATCATTGTGTTATTTGTATGGTTTTTGTGATGATGAATGACATTGTTAATTTTTTATGTTTACATGATGTGCTTAAAATTAAAAATTTTAAAAGGTGTTCAATATTGATTCCCCCCCCTCTCAGTATTGGTGAATATTCTAACAATTGGTATTAGAGAAGGTTCCTTCAAGAACATCCTAACCACTGGAAGGAAGATCTTGGATAAGCAAGGAGAATTTAACAAAAATGGAACACCATTGTTTGATGAGAAAAAAAAATATTTTTGAAGCATAAGAATAAGAGAATTTTTGCAGGCACGGGGATTTGATATTTAGCAAACTGTAGTAAATGGATACATTGCACCAGATTCCCCCCCCCAACAGATAATGTTGGGAAAAATATCAGTGAATACAATTAAAAGGCTATGAATTCCATTCAAAGTGGTATAATAGGTTCATAATTTGTTAAAGTTATGCATTGTGATTATGTGAAGGAAATCTAGGACAAGCTTAAGAATGTTTATGAAGGAGATGCTAAATTCAAAGGGGCCAAGTTTTAGACTTATAGACAACAATTTGAACACATGAGAATGAAGGAAGATGAAGATATTGCAACTTGTTTTATCCAAGTTGATAAAATTTAGTTATTGTGCAAAACATATTGAGATGACCCTCAATGAGATTTGAACCTAAAATATCAGCTCTAGAAGAAATGCATATGAAATGAGTACAAAACATGAAAATCCATCCTGAAGGGAAGTATCTTTCAAATCCTTCAAGAAGACAAGAAAGAACAAGCCAAGGTCAAAACCCTGCTCCAAGAATAGTGATGATTCAGACAATGGAGAAGAAGCCAACTTTGTGAGAAAAGTGAAAAGAGGAACTAGAAAGTACAAAGGCAAGGTTCCTTTCAAATTCTTTAAATGTTGTAAAGTTGGACATTTTTCTTTCAAATGTCCTTTTGCAATGGGTTCATATAGTGAAGAAAAATAAGTTCCTAAGAAAGAAAATAAATATCAGAAAGGAGACAAGGATAGAAATAAAAGAATATTTTTTAAAAAGAAAAGCATGTATTCAAAAGATGATAGTTCCTCATCTGATGAAGATGAGATAGTGACAGTGAATCAAGAATAATACTCTTCATGCCATTAGAGACTCAAGAGGAAAATATTGAAAATAATGAAGAAGACTATAAAGAAGAAGGAGAATTGAATATTGAGGTAGAATTGATCAGTGCCTTGAGTGATCTAAGAATAGTAAGGAAGAAAAAAAAGTCTCGTAAAGAAGAGTTAAGTAAACTAAATGAAGGATTTCAGAACCCTAGCAAAAAATTCTGAAGAATCTAAGCAAAGAATTCAAATTGATTGAAGAAACACTCAAGAGACAAATGGAAGAAAAGAATAAAATAACAGATAATATGAAGCTAAAATAGTTTCACTAAGAAGGTAACTATAGAAGAAGGACATCCAACTAAATTTTTACAATACCACCAAAATACTGGATGGAATTATCTATAATCAAAAACCATTCTATGACAAGTTTGGACTTGGATACAGACAAAATAATATTGCTGAAGGTTCAAGCTCTACGATGACATGAAATGAATAAGATCAAAGAAGTTATGAATATACTATCAAGGGTTCCATCAAGAAAGAAGAATGAAAGACTCCAAAGAATGACATACATAAACCATAGATAAAGAAGAATCAAGAAGAAGATCATGCATTCATAGGAACATGGAATCAACAACCAACAATGAAGAAGACCCAAGATGAAGATTGTGATTTCATAAGAACAAGACCAACTAGAAGACCACCCATACATAGGTATCAAATTTTTTTTCTTGGCTTTTGTTATTATTACAATAATTTTACGCATAAAGCCATAAATTGTAGATCCTATGCAAAGGGTAGAAACACCTGGAATGAAAGTAGCTATGAAAATACCAAGAATCATTATGAAGGCAATTATCCTAGAAAGTCTCATGAGGTGTTTGAAAGAACTTATAAAATTTTTGGTGCTCTGGTTTATGAAATTGAATGCTACAAATGTCACAATTTTGGACACATAGATAGAAATTGCATAAATGATTTGACATTTTCTTCAAGGGAAACTAGGCATATTCCTTTCAATCATATAGGGGAAAAACAGAGAACTTGGAAAAGGAAGAAAGAATGTTTGAAGGTTGAGGAATGTGGGTTTTCCTTACAATCCCAAAAGAGAAGAATCCATTGCTATATCGACAGTGGATGCTCAAAGAATATGATTGGAAAAAAAAACAAATTTGTAACATTAAATAAAGAAAAAGATGGGTCTGTCACGTTTGGAAATGATAAATCAACCAAAATTATATGAAAAGGCATACTCAATCTTGGAAACAAAGATGTTGTGGAATAAAATGTCCTACTTGTTGAAAATATGAAGAATAATTTTCTAAGTGTGAGCCAAATGTTCGATCAAGGAAACCCACTTATATTCAATTCAAAAGAATGTGAAATAAGGAGAGAAGAATCAGGAATACAAGTGGAAACAAAGACAAGGACTCCAAACAACATATACATATTGAATTAGATTGAAGATGAAATATGTTGTTTGAGAAACGAAGATGAAAGATGGATTTGGAATAGGATAATGGGCCATATGAACTTTGATAATATAATCAATATCAATAAGAATCAAGTTGTAAGAGAAATTCCATAAATTACAAAGTCAACGAATACTATGTGCAAGCATTGTCAGCATGGGAAACAAACAAAAGTTGAATTTACTACAAAGGAATACTCTGTGAAAAAACAATTGTAGATTGTACACACTGATTTATGTGGGCCCACTAGAAAAAAATATTATATGTTGAACAATACTTGATGCTACTCATTGATGACTACACCATAATGACCTAGGTTTCCCTCCTCAAGAAAAAGTGAGAATCTTTCGAATGTTTCAGGGTATTCAAGGAACTGGTTGAAAATGAAACTGATTTGAAAATCAAATTATTAAGATCAGATAATGGAGGTGAGTTTAATTCAAATGAATTCATGGATTTATGTGAAGAACAGGGAATAAAAAGACAATTCTCAACATCTAGAACACCTCAACAAAATGGATTTTCTTAAAGGAAAAAAAAAATTGTACAAGAAATGGCCAGAATCATGTTGAATGAACCCAAGCTAAGTGATATATTTTAGGGACAAGCAATGCATACACTCATTCATATATTGAACAAAGGATTGATCCAAAGGAATAGTGATAATACTTCATATGAGTTATGGAAAGGAAGATCAACCAATGTCAAGCACTTTAGAGTTCTTGGAAGAAAGTGTTACATAAAAATGGAAGACAAGAAGATTGGAAAATTTGACTTCCGGGTGGACAAAGGCATATTTATTGGGTACTCATGAAAAAAAAAAGCATACAAGTGTTACAATTTAAGGATCAACAATATAGTAGAAAGAATCAATGTAAAATATGATGAAACAGACTTGGTGAAGACCAAGAAGGAAAGAAGAAATTCAAACATCCTTGAAGAACAAGAAAATGAATAACTAAATAAGGAATAAGAGGAAGAAGAACAAGAACAAGAAGAGAAGCAACCAAAAGCATAACAAGAAGAAAACTACATAGAACAACTAGAAGGGTTTCTACTATTAGAAAATGAAGACTATGTTTAGAGATTGAAGAAATCTCTGTATGGACTTAAGCAAGCTCCGAGAGCTTGGTACTCAAGATTGGATAGGTACTTACAACAACAAAGATTCTGAAGGGGAAATGTAGATAGTAACCTCTACATAAAAGTGGATCAAAGTAGTAGTATTATTATAGAAGTGTATGTTGATGACATCATATTTGGAAGTGATGATGATAGATTGAGTAAAAAATTTTCCAAGGATATGCATAATGAATTTGAGTTGTCCCTACTTGGGGAGTTGAATTTCTTCTTAGGACTCCAGATATCTCATCTAGATAGATAAAGTTTCATTTTCCAAACCAAGTACATTAAGGAAATGCTAAATAAGTTCAAAATGGAAGACTATAAACCTATGCGTACTCCTATGGTTATTGATTGCAAGTTGAGAAAAGATAATAAATATAAAGAAGTGGATAAAATAATCTACATATAAATGATTGTTAGTCTACTCTATGTGACAACTTCAATACCAAATGTAATGAAAGCAGTTGGACAAGTCACAAGATTTCAATTTTCACCAAAGGAAACCCATGTTCTAACAATGAAAAGGATCTTCAGATATCTTAAAGGAACAACAGATTTTGGGCTATGATATCCGAAAGGAAATGAGTTTACTATGGTCACCTAAATGGATTCAGATTGGGAAGGAAGTATTTATGACAAAAGAAGTACAAGTGGAGAAAATTTCTACTTATATGGTTGCTTAGTGTCCTGGTTGACAAACATGCAATCTTGAGTATCCTTATCCAAAATAGAAGCATAATATATTGCAGCACCAATATTTTCTACTCAAATTCTATGGATAAAGCAAACCCTTCAATACATACATGTGTGATATGATGATCCCATTCTAATACTCTGTGACAACACCAGTGCTATAAGAATCTCCAAGAATACAATGACGCATTCCAAGACCAAACATATTTCTATTACGTTACACTTTCTATGGGAACAAGTCAAAGAAAAGAATATCAAGTTGGAGAACATTGGGACAAAAGAACAAATTGTATACATATTCAAAAAGACTCTTCCTAGGGATACCTTCGAGTATCTTTGATAAAAACTAGGAGTAATTTATGCTCCAAATTGATTTCCATAATATTTTGCAAGAACAAAAAGGGAATATTTTCAAGGGGTGTTACCCTTTTCCATTGATGTCAAAGGGGGAGAAAAAAAAAAGTAAAAGTAGAATAATGAATATAGGGGGATTCAACATGAATACAAGAGGAAAATACAATCATTACGATCATAGCACAAAGATGGGGGGAGGATGATTGTTTTAATAAGTTGACATCAATGCCAAAGAGGGATATTTTTGGAAAATTGGTTGTCATTGATGTCAACCTTAGAAGAATCCCTAAATAAAATCTCATAAGCCCCTAAAATTTATGATGATGTGTCCTCTCGAAGAATCCTTGAAGAGCCTTGAAGAATCGTTGAAATAGATGCATATAACTCCAAAGTGGTCCCCTTATGGCATAGATTTTAAGCATGGTCCTCATGGGATGAGATAACATGTGGCTATTTCCAAATTCCCACATTTATTTGTACACAAATGGAGCCCAAAATATGTCCAATATAAATATTACAAGCCTACAGATGTCCAGGATAAAGATTGCAAGATAGAGGTTGTTGAAAGTATTAATTTTTGGTCAATTTGGATACCCTATATCTGGGAGAAATTTTACCCTACATAAATAACTCAAATGAAAGAACACATTGCAAGGTTGAAAATATTATTCTCGGGAATTTACAATGGTTTATGGAAGTCCCTCTAACTCCCTAGGAATGAGGAGTTGCGAGTTTTTTTGTTCGATAACCCAGCCGGAAAATTGAGGTCGGCTCAACTAATTTTTTGGGACAAAATTACTATAAATAATATATACAATTTCATATTTTTAGAGTAACCAACGAACATATCAATTCTAAGGTTCTCTCAAGGTGCAGGGGTGTCTTTTTGGTGTGCACGGGAAGTCTAAAGGATTCTCTTAAGGTCTTTCTTATTCTTAATGTATGCTATGAGGTTGTGATGTTGTTGTATGCATTGTTATGAGCTTGCGATGTTGTTGTGACTGGATGTTTCCATGAATGGATGTTTTCATTAGTGGATGTTTCCATCAATGATTACATTTTGGGAATGGTGTTACAAGGCTTGCTATTGTTTGAAGGATTTTGTACGAAATGAAGCATGCAGGTGAAGTCAGAAGTACTTTGTGCATGTAGATCTTGGATTGGTGATATATTATTGAGTTGGTGCTCAGTTGAGAATATTGGTGTCTTCATTTAGCTGGATGGTTTCTATTATTTAGGGAGTGGGTGCTTTCTTCCATTAGGAGCTGGTAAAGCTAGGGTTCGGTGTCTCCTTCTAGTCGGTGCCGGTAAATCAGGGAGTTGGAGCTTCTTTTAGGTTGGTGCTTTTAAATCAGATGGTTGGTTCCTCCTTCCTGTTGGTGTTGGATAATGTTGTAATTGGGTGCTTCCTATGAATGTAATCTTAACATGATATAATAAAAACATTATGTATTTTTCTCCCATTTGGGTTTCCATGTAAAAATCATTGTGTTCTATGTATGGTTTTTGTGATGATGAATGACATTGTTAATGATTAATGTTTACATGATGTGCTTAAAGTTAAAAATGGTAAACATTTCTCAATATTGATTCATCCCCCTCTTAATATTAGTGAATATTCTCACAAACCCTATTCAGTAATTTATTTTGCCAAAAAATAGAAGGGAGATTTGTGCAATAGAGATTTATTAGCAACTCCAGAGTGGGTGGATTTTTTTAAAAGAGAAAAATTTGAAATGGATTACTATAGATAACATAGAAATTCATAGAGGAGAAAATTTAGGTATATGACTTCATTCTATTAATCTTTCCGCTATTTGATTCAAACAATTTTCAGTGCATTCTCAAATAAAAAAAGGGTTTTATAGTTACCTTCAATATTGGAATCCCTATTTTCATCACTGGTTTTTTACTTTATGTTTCTATATTTTAAAAGGAGATTTTTTTTTAAGCAAAAAAAACATTATAAGGTTTTTTTATTTATATATGGGCATTATGAAACCACTCATTGCATTGGATCCCAAACCGTCATGTCGCTATTGTTTTTTTTAACTGACTTCGTGGTTAATGGTGCATTCCATACATAAGAAGAGCACCAATTCATATTTTTATGTCAACAACATCATTTAATTTAAATTAGAAATAATATTAGAAAAAACGTTTTGCAGTCAGCGATGCACATTGTACCTAGATAAGCATCAAGGAACATTTTCTTACAAAGAGAACCATTGAGTTTAAAATGGAAATAACACTATTTTTTATATGGAAACCTCCATGTCTTAAATTTTCTCACATATCGATGGTGCATAACAAATAGTGCTTAGGAAGCCACACTTTTCTTAATTCATAAAGCAACAACTGAACACAAAAAACTGCAAAACGTTTTCAATTTTGGAAGGACACTATTATAATGTACCAGTGCATATATATATATATATATATATATATATATATATATATATATATATATATATATATATATGGTTGATACACCGATGTGTATAAATATGGTTCTCCCAGGTGCTTATTAATTTACTATACGTACATGTATCTTATTCTGTAAAAAAATACTTTTTAGATTTGATGATTCCTATTTTATTTTCAGGGAGATTTTGAAAATTCCAAGAGACAAACAAGGGGAAATCAAGACATGTTGGTAGGAATGAAAAAAAAAGTGTAGAAAAAGATGATAAAACAAATGAACATAATTGTGTCACAAGAGGAGCCATCCCAACTACAATGTGCATCATCGACATGTAATCATTTATGTATTCTTTTATGTACATTGAATTTAATTATTGCGTGAAATACTAACTTTCAATTGTTTTGTTGAAAAAAAGAAAAAAAAATAAAACCCATTCAAATCATCATAGAATATCCTTTTTGTGTCATCTAGGGATGTACAATCTTTAATTTTTTATTCCTCATAGAAATATTCAACAATCTTTTCAATCCACTCATACAAATTTGATTGACCCTTGTTGATCAATTTTAATAACATCTTTTCATATTCAATTCTATTTATCATGAGAAAATGAATAAAAAATCTTCTTTATGTATATGAGAATTGATTTTATAAACCTCTTGTGTATTTCTATGAAAAATTGTGCCCTAGCATATGCAAGGGTTAGTTGACTTCTCTTATTGTAATTCTTCAAATAATTCTCTTGTTTTTTCTACCACCACTGACTAATCTCTTCCTCACTCACTATCTATGCATGACTATAACTAATGTATAATCTCATGTCAATTCTAATGGAAATGGAACCAATGTTCTAATCTAATGGATTACATAGTATATTTGGTTACTAGTAGTGTATCCAACAAACAATAATATACAAGCTTGCATACTAGAAGGAGAAGTGATTATACAAAAAAAAAACAAAAAAAAACAGTCTTTTATTATATAATTTTCAACAAGCGACAAAAACATTTACATATCTTATTCATGTCTATTTATACATTTCATCAAATAAATGTAGTTACAATTTCCCTAACTATATTAGTTGATCGATTGACTCAACAACAGGCTAGTTGACTACATTTATTGGTCATATAACTCTATTAAAATGCTTTGGTCAACTCTTTTAGCTACTTGAATGCACTCCTTTAATAGGATTCCTGCATCTATTGTGTTAGTGTTATTTCTATGTAATATTATGAAGTGTTCTAAATCATCAATTATTTTACTTTTGAATCAAACATAGTTAATTTTTACAAAATTGTTAATGCAAAATGGATCATGGTTAATTTGAATTGAAGGAAGTCACATGTCAATAGGTAGTAGTGGTGATGTATCATCGCTTCCTTGAGTTGAAGAAGTCATATTTTGATAGATAGTAGTGGTCCTTAGTAGTGAATGGCTTAGGCACTCATAGACAATCATTAATTACCACATTAAATTAAAAAAACAAAACCCACCAGAAAGAGGAAGATGATTTCAGGTACATGGACAATAGTAAATTGTATATGAATAATGTAGAAAATCAAATTAGCTTTCAAAAAATATAATTTTTATTTATGGAAAATATATCTTAAATATATGAAAACAAGTTTTTTTTTAAATTGACTTGTAAAATCTAATGTATGTTTGTGCATATGCATCACTTCAGGGCCTTAATGATAGCATTCTCTATAAAAGTTTCTAAACATGTAGAATACAATCTATACTAGTGCAATATTACTTTTAAATACTAGTGGAATATTACTTTTAAAGGTGCACTTATATGTTTGTGAGGTCTATTTATATGTTTCCATATACCAAGAATGTTATGAACAGTATATATGCTCTAAAATACAATCTATATTATGACCAATATATGCTCTAAAATTTGTATTTTATCTATATTTAAATTTGAATGATCAGAGTCTTTAGTTGAGATTATTTAGAAATTTAACAATGCATTGTTCACTAGTAAACCAAGGTGTTAGTCCTGAAATTATATTATGAGTTCTTTGTTTAATTTCATTTAAATCCAAATCAATTCATATGATGGGATCTAGGTCGAACTTCATTCTAGATATGAAACTTGTGTCATTTTTTTTTGTTAATGCTTTTGTCAATTCAATTTCGTTTTAGTATGGACCTTTGTTGAATTTCATCAAATCCGAATTTATATCGTGATTTTCTCTGTCAAATTTGTTGATAAATATGAAGTATATGTAGCATGAATGTCTATGTTAATTTGTAATTAAATTTAAAATTCTTGGGACCGAGGGAATCCTATTAAAGTCTCTTGAAATTGACTTCTAACCTGTAGTGCATTATCCTTTTTCCTTGATAAATTCATACATGTGAACATGGGCTAGAACTTAGTGATGGCCAAAATGGAGCTATTTAGAGCTCCAGGACTCTAGTGCTCCAGAGGTTTTTCAACTTCAACACTTATGTTCACCCAGAGTGTTATCAGTCAAATTCGGTCATAAGATGAGTTGACCAGAACTTGTAGGTTAACCCTTCTCTTCCACCTTCCTTCGTTAACTTTAAGAAATTAATCGAATCAATGACAGAGATCCTCCTCACGCAAGAATGTATGGTGGATATCCACTTCATAACTTTGGGCTTCGGGGTTTTTCCCCACTTACACAACCTTAGACTTTTCACCCGAATCGTAGGACCATGGAAGGGCTCAGAGATATGATGACTCACACTCCTCCTTAGATCAATGGTCATCATTTGCTCTAGAATTCAGAACTCTGAGAGTTCCTCACTTTTTTGAAATAACAAATAATTTCCTCTAGAGTGTCGAACTACTAAACCTATGAAGGATGAAGGTTTGGAGATCTAATGGTAGATATCTAGTTTTCCTTCACTCTGGGACTTCAGAATTTCAGGGTTATATAAATCCTTATTACCTGCACCTTAACTTAGTTGGAGATTTGATTCCCAAACAACTCAGTGATCCACAGTCCACATCCTTCCATAAACTAATGGACATGATTTACTCTAGACTTCGGGAGTTCCTTAACCTTTAACTTCATGACTCTAATTATGTTGAATTTCTGAATTACCGAACCTCTGAAGAATGAACGCTCATAGATCTAACGTCCTGCGATCGATCATCAAATCTACGACATTCCTTCACTATGAGACTTCAGAGCTTCGAGGTTTCTTAACTCTTTACAGTTATGAACCAAACTCACCGAATTTCTGAACTCTTGAGGATCCAATGGCTAGTAATCACTCACTGATCTATGGTTTAGTTTCACTTCACGACTTCAGGTTTCAGGGATCTCTTAAAGTAAATAACTCAGATATTTTGAAGTGACGAATCCTGAAGGTGTCATGGTTTATCAAGTGTGCTACTCCTGTCTGATCTATCGGTTATGGGATTTTGAATCCTCTCGATTAGATCTCATCCACTCAAACCTAAAAAAAAAGGAATTCTCCCCTAGAGAATTACCCTTGTTATCCCTCATGGAGATTCATCACTTAGATGACTCAATCTCTTGTGCACACGGTGTGATTTCATCTTAACCTCTAGACTTTAAGAGGTCTCCTGCACACATACTACGATTTCACTGTGTAGTTTCATTGTCTCTCCTGAGCTTCGTTCTTTAGAAGTTAAGGCCCCCTATGTACCTTGTTTGGTCTCTATGTTCACTTGACATTGTTTCTATTGAGATTTGTACTTCAATACGTCCTTCTTCACACCTCTTGCTTTGGCACTGGGAATACCTTGATTTTTGACTCCTAGGAGAGAAATTGGATCCGAAAACAAAATTTAGTTTCTCTTTATCAGAAACAGACAAACACATAGACACAAATTTTACTTACCTCAGTATATTTTTGGTTCAGAAAGTAAATAGAAGGTTTACAGCCTCCTCTCAGTGTTAGATAACTTCTCTCTCCTCTTCTTTTCTCTTTCAATTTATACATATATAGATTATGCTAACTCATAATGTATTCTTACTTGATTTTTGCATTGGAAGGTTGTTTCAATTTTAATTAATGATTGATTCTTGTAATTCCTTGGGAAAAGAGAGATATATGTTAATTGTGACTAGTAATTATATGATGGATTTCATAAGAATATGGAACATTATCTAGAATATGGTTACTGATGGTGATTATAACATTTAAAGGAAGAAAAAATTGACTAGTATTTTTGGAATTTAATTATTTAAATTGTGTTATGATTTAGTACTTTACTGATAATTAATCCTGATTCTAGATTTAAGTTGGATATGGGCATTATATTCTTCCTTGTTCCTCAAAACAATCACCAAACTTGAGACCTTAAATGGTCAAAATAAATAAGATGAATCCTAGACTTGAGCATTGATTATGTGTCTTGGAGGTCCTAACCTTGCAGGATAGGTTGGTTGGGTAGACATTGTATGTGATGTTATGTGATTTGGCATATCCTAAATACATTGAAGTTGTATATAAATATAGTTGTGCAATGAGATGAATGAAATAGAATGTGTATTGTTGAAGTATGTTTATATCATGTTTCACTTGTTCTAATGATGTTTATTAATGTTAAAAAGAAAAAAAAACCTCTTATTGTTTCTCATTTACTTATATGAAGTAACAGAGGGGTTGTTAGAATTTTTTGTTGTCCCACGTTTTCCATTAAACCAAAAGGTAGACCTATTAGTTTATGATACAACTGCCAAAATTAACAGATCCATGGGAGGTTGTTAAACCATGTCATGATTCCTAAAAGAGGTGTTGACCACCAAGTCAACAATATCCCCCTCAACACAAACTAAGGTACTTGGCACCAATTGAGTGGACTCAAACCCATGACCTTTCTCTCTGATACCAATTGTTGTCCCACATTTGTTGTTAAACACAAATTTTTACCTATTAGTTTTTGATACAACTACCAAAGCTAACAGATCCATGGGAGGTTGTTAAAGATGTCATGAGTCCAGAAGGAGGTGCTAACCACCAAGTCAACATTTTATATCTCAACTTTCTTGGTCTTTGGTCATAAAAAAACCATTAACTTCTTCTCATCCCCTTTTGGCTACACCACTATGGGAGAAGACTTAACTTCTCTAAAAACAACATTTGTGCAATACAAAAATTTTCCATCAAGAGAATCCCAAAGCTTGTACCCTTTCATACCAACACCATAGCCAATGAAGATACATTTCACTACCTTTTTATCCAAACTTGATTGATTCTCCTTAGGAACATAAGCATATGCCTTACAAATAAAAACATGAAGATGTTGTACTGAGGGGTTCTTTCCTATATGGACCTCCATAAGGGCCTCATCCACAAGAGATGATGTGGGACACCTGTTAACCAAGTAACTTGCAGTAGAAACTTATTTTTCCTATAAATTATTCTCTAAAATGGCTCCACCAAACATACTCCTATCTATGTCCATCATCGTTCTATACATCCTCTCTACAACTCCATTCTTCTGAGGGGTATATGGAGTTGTATTTATTGGAGATGTTACACGCTCACCTAGGTAATTATTTTCCTAAGGTTGATAGTCTAGTGTTGAGTGAGATCACATAGATGAGAATATTATCTCCTCGGAATATTCCCCTACAAAGTAGAGCACATTCCCTCTTCAATTCAGAGTCATTTACACCTTAGTTAGACTAGTGGAGGACACTTATGCATGGAAACCTTAGTTTTATCACCAAAAGGGTGAATATATCATGCATGTGGCCAAGAGGGAACATATATTGTGAATGCATATGTTTCTCTCACCTCC
This sequence comes from Picea engelmannii, assembly GCA_009831015.1. Taxonomy (NCBI): domain Eukaryota; kingdom Viridiplantae; phylum Streptophyta; class Pinopsida; order Pinales; family Pinaceae; genus Picea; species Picea engelmannii. The sequence goes on from ML789455.1 coordinate 272,685, forward strand.
ACATGTGTGACTCAGTTAACTGATGATTGCATGGATCAATTATATAGGATTAGGTGACATATTACTTCGGTTTCTATTAGTGAGTGTCTAAATATCTCTATATCACTACTATGGCACATTCACTTATCCATGTAGAGTATATTGTGTGTAATTTTACAATTACTCACTTAGTTAATACAATTCATCCTTGTTGGTTGTGGAACCTGGTTATCTTCCTGATTCAGAGGTCCTTGCTTTCAACCGTGTTTATACCCCATGAAGTATTTACACCCCAGAAGTATGTACACTCTTCCACGCGGGGGAGTGAATAAGGGGGGTACCCCCTCTACGGGGTTCGGGGGGCCTATCCCCCCAACTAGGGGCAGCGTCCCCCGAAACAAAAATTGCCTTGTAAAAGCATATTGTAATTTCATTGTAAATCTGGACCGTTCATTATAAGGTCGTAGATCTAACAATAGAGATTATGTTAGGGTTTTTTTCCCTAGAAGGCAACCCTCTTTTATGAGGGAAATGTATTGCGGCTATGTAGGTTGGCAAGTATTGTATTCTGAGAGAGGAGACTGTGAGAGAAACAAGAGGAAGTTACAATGGGTTTTGTTGTAGGTTGCATCCCTTCATTTTGCTGGATAATAATAAAGAAAGGACCTGGAAATTTCTCTGGTGGACGTAGCCCACACTGGGTGAACCACGTAAATCTGTGTCTCTCTTGTATTGTGTATCTTCTGTGTTTTCTTTTCACATTTGTTTTATTTTATTGCTCCACGATCCTGTTTTTCTAACAACTGGTATCAGAGCATAAGGTAACTCGCAGGAAAAGAGGGTTCCTGGTTCGAGTGGGAGCAATGTCGGAAGATGGAAAGTTTAGGGTCGAGAAATTTAACGGCCAAAACTAGCAGTTATGGAAGATGCAGATGGAAGACTATTTATATGAGAAGGATCTATTCCTACCATTGAGCAGAGTAACAAAGAAGCTGGTGGCCATGAAGGATGAAGAATGGGAGATTCTTGACAGAAAGGCTCTAGGAATGATACGGTTAAGCCTAGCAGCGTCGGTGGCTTTCAATATTTCAAAAGAAAAGACAACGAAGGGTTTGATGGATGCGTTGGCCAAATTGTATGAAAAACCCTCGGCGTCGAATAAGGTATTTCTAATGAAGAGATTATTTAATATGAAGATGTGAGAAGGTGGGTCTATTGCAGATCATTTAAATGAATTTAATACGGTTACTAATCAACTAAGTTTTGTAAAAGTGGACTTTGATGATGAGGTTAGGGCTCTTCTAATCTTGTGCTCATTGCCAGAAAGATGGAATGGCTTGGTCATGGCTGTAAGTAACTCTGTCTTTGGTTCAAATACTTTAAAATTTGATGATGTTGTTGGTGTTATCCTTAGTGAGGAAATGCGACGGAAAAGCACAGGTGAGACATCAAGAAATGTGTTGAACATAGGGAACAGGGGAAGACAAAAGGATAGAGGAAAGGGCTTAGGAAACCGTGGAAATTCTAGGAAGGGAAGATCCAAATCTAGACATGGAAAGATAGAGTGCTGGAATTGTGGGAAGAAAGTACATTTGAAGAAATACTGCAGAGATCCAAAGAAACAAAGAGATGGACAGCATGAGAGAAATCAGAAAGCAAATGTAACAGGTGATGTGTTACAAGATGCTTTGATTCTTTCTGTAGATAATATTTATGAGTCTTGGGTAGTAGATTCAGGAGCTTCATTTCATGCCACACCCCATAGGAAAATTTTTCTAGATTATGTTCAAGGTGATTTTGGACAAGTTCATTTGGGTGATAATAAACCATGCAAAATTGTTGGAATGGGAAAGGTAAAAATAAAGCAACGAAATGGAAACCAATGGTTGTTGAAAGAGGTAAAACATGTTCCA
>ML789455.1:276187-428860 GCA_009831015.1 Picea engelmannii
TTGCACAAGACCAGATATTGCACATGCAGTGGGAGTTGTGAGCAGGTATATGAACAATCCAGGTAAAGAACATTGGGAGGCAGTAAAGTGGATTCTCAGGTATTTGAGAGGTACTACTACACATGCATTATGTTTTGGAGGTCAGACAATTTTCTACAGGGATATGTTGATTCATATATGGCAGGTTATAAAGACAGCAAGAGGAGCACCACAAGGTATGTTTTTACTATAGGTGGAACAACAGTAAGTTGGATTTCAAAATTGTAAAAGGTTGTTTCACTTTCAACAACAAAGGTAGAGTATGTTGCTACTACAAAGGCTAGTAAAGAGATGATTTGGTTACAAAGGTTGATAGAGGAATTGGGAAAGAAGCAAGAGAACAACAAGTTGTACTGTGACAGTCAGAGTGTCATTCACCTTGCAAAGAACTCAGCCTTCCAATCGAAGACTAAGAATATACAGTTGAGGTACCACTTCATACGATCCACCTTGGAAGATGGACAATTGAAGCTGGAAAAGATACACACTAGCCAAAATCCTGCAGTCATGTTAACAAAGGGAGTAACCAGGGAGAAACTGAGTTCCTGCTCAGTTTCAGTTGGTCTTCAAGAATGAAGATGAAAATGAGAAATTTTCCAGGTCCAAGAAGGTTCAGAGTCCAGCATATACAACAGCGGTGGAGTTATTGAGATCAGTCTCCAAGTGGGAGATTGTTGGTTATGGAGACTGATTATCTTCCTGATTCAGAGGTCCTTGCTTTCAGCCGTGTTTATACCCCATGAAGTATTTACACCCAAGAAGTATGTACACTCTTCCATGCAGGGGAGTGCAGAGGGGGGGTACCCCCTCTGCAGGGTCTGGGGGGCATATCCCCCCGGCTGGGGGGTCTGGGGGCAAGCAGACCCCCAGCAAGGGTTTGGGGGTGAAGCCCCCAAAACAAAAATTGCCTTGTAAAAGCATATTGTAATTTCATTGTAAATCTGGACCATTCATTATAAGGTCGCATATCTAACGATAGAGATTATGTTAGGTTTTTTTTCCCTAAAAGGAAACCCTCTTTTATGAGGGAAATGTATTGCGACTATGTAGGTTGGCAAGTATTGTATTCTGAGAGAGGAGATTGTGAGAGAAAGAAGAGGAAGTTACAAGGGGTTTTGTTGTAGGTTGTATCCCTTCATTTTGCTGGATAATAATAAATAAAGGACCTTGCAATTTCTCTGGTGGACGTAGCCCACACTGGGTGAACCACGCAAATCTGTGTCTCTCTTGTATTGTGTATCTTTTGTGTTTTCTTTCCACATTTGTTTTATTTTATTGCTCTGCGGTCCTATTTTTCTAATAATTATTTCCCTCGAGCTTGTCTCTCTTCTCTCTGTTCCAAGCTTTGTGTGATTTTTCTACTAGCTAGGTTCATTTTGAAATATTCACATGGTATTAGAGCCTTGATTTATAGGAGAAAGTGCATAAGAATTTTGTTTCCATGTTCATGAGGAAGATGTAGTAAAAAATGATGGAGTACTCACCGACAATACTTTTTAGACCTCATAACTACTTCGAGTGGAAGATAAAAATTCTGCATTATCTCATATGTAGAGGCTTGTTCCAGATTACCATGGCCACAGAGGTGGATCCTGTTAGCACTTGGTAATTTCTTTGGGTTGTATCAAATAAATCCCCAAGGTAAATGTTTCAACCAACTTTAGATTGTATTATGACCTATACAATCAAAGAGGGCGCTCTCGTATGTCTAATGACTAGTAGTAACTCAAATAGTTCATCAATAAATGCACAGAGGTTAGATTTTTCAATAGGACAAGTTTATTTTTGTTTTAAAAGGGATGGTAAGGCAAGCAAGAGAGAAAGTACCATTGGGAAATGGAGTTGAATTAAGAAAATGATAGAAACAAATGACTTAGTGACTGAACTCGAGAGGATAAAGGCTAAATGAGCAACAATCTTCAGTTAAAAATAGTTGTGTGTGGCGAGAGAAAAACACATGAAGCAACTCGGAGCACCTCTAGGGATGAATTTAGAGTTAACTTAGAAGAAACTCAATTTGTCTAAATGGCGCGAATCTAGAGCATTGTGCAGTGAATTCTAGATGTGAAATCACATTTCGATTTAGATATAAATTACATATGTGAATATAAGAGAACATGAAAGAACATATGCAAAGAAAGAATACAATACATCAAACTTCCATCATTAGAATCTTTTCATCAAAGCTTCAATACTTTTGCATTAAGTTTCAATCGAATCAAAACAAACTACAATGAATAGTCATTGTCTACACTATTTCGCCAACGAACCCTATTTACATGAAAATTATCCCCATATATAGAAAACTAATGTCACCCTTGGCTTCTAGGGTCGAACTACTCCCTCCTAGAATCATGGAATCATTTTCTTTGAAAGAGAACAATAACTTCAATGGATTCACTAAAAATAGAAAACTGACTTTGCCAAATCATAATAGTAACCGAAATATCCTTTACAATAATTAATCATGGTCAAAATTAGACCATATGGTTGTGATGATTAATCATGTGCACTCTTGGACACTCTATCACCCTTGTACAACAAGTCTTCTACGCAACAATAACCTACAACAAAAAATACAGCAGATTGCGCAACAAACTGGGAAAATAAGCATTAACGATTACATCCTATATCACTAATAAAAAACTATTTTCTGAAATGTAGATAATTTTTTGTATTTAAGCTCGTTATAAAGAAAAACCTCTCTCAATTTCTTGAAATTCATCTCCAGCTGGCCGGAATACGTGTCTCAAAAACATGTCTCGGACTGGAAATCATGAAAACTAAAAAATAGGGTTCAAAGATTCCTTTGAATCTCCAAAAATATGAAAACTTTTTAAAATATTAGAGAGGTTTTTATTACTTGTTTTGTCTTCAACAAAAAATCTTGGGGATTGTCAAAATTCCTCTCCAGTTGGTCAGAAAATGATCTTGAGGTTGACCACTAAACCTGTCATTTGCGTAGCACGACCTGTAGCCTATGCACATGAAAAACCTTTGTGCGAAATCATCCTCTGCGCGATAACATCCTTTGCGTGACACCATCCTATGCGCGACACCATCCTATGCATGACAAAATCCTATGCATGACAACCCACAACGTGATGAAATCCACTGCACGACGAAATCCACTGCATGACAAAATCCACTGCACAATGAAATCCAATGCACAACAAAATCCACTGCCCGACAACATCCCATGCATGACATCCCACTACGCGACAGTCCACTATGCGATGAAATCCATTGCATGACATAATCCTATGCACGACAACATCACATGCGCAACAACCCACTGCACGACAAAATCCACAGCGCGACAACATCTCATGCACACCAGCCCACTGCACAATGAAATCCACTACGTGAGAGAATCCTTTGCATGGTGAAGTTATCTACACAGTGCGTAGAAAATTTTACAGCGTGCAGTTGTGAATGGAAATGGAAATAATAAATGATAAGCTTCCTTTTGAAACTAACCCTTGGAGATGTTAGATGATGCCATGCATAAAAACAATATGGGTGCTAATAGGAATGACTTTGCAAATTGTTGACAAAACTCTAACCTTATGTAACTCTAACTCTAACAGGGATGTTATCCTCCCTGTGAAGTAATAAAGAACAGTAGACCAGACACCTATACATTGGGTTTCTCCCAAACTCAACTTTCCAATTGTAACTTGTAACCTACATTCGTTGAAAACCAAAAGTTGTGTATGCTCCAAATTGAAATCTGAATCTATGTTGAAAATGAAAACTGCAGATTGCTAAAATAAATGCTCGTAGTACCAAGCTTATTCACACTCCTACCTACCCTAACTGTTGAGAAAGATGCCAATCAAGTGAAATCAAAATTCCAATGCAAGCATGCAATAAATTTATCCTCTTTTTGATTTGTTTGCACATGCTTTCTCCAAAGCCTCTTTACTGATAAGTCATTCAAAAATTTATCTATAAATTCAAATCTCAAAAAGTTAAAAATATTGGGATTATTTTTCGCCTCCAACAAAACTGCAAATGGATCCTTTGGAACATACATAAAACAACAATCAAGTTTCACCCCTTCCACTGCATCCTTATTTTCATGTAATTCAGCCTGTTGATTACCACAAAAGGATGAAAAATATGTGGAGACTCCTAGAAATAAAAATCTTTTGAATCAGAAGACAGTGTTGGCTGAAATGAAACCCCTAGTGGCAAGCAATCCATATCTAACACTGATGTTGATTGACCATCATATTTATTTCCAAGCTGGTAGTTGATCACAGGCTGCAAATTTGAACTGAAATAACCTTCCATGTAATCAACAACAGGGTCATTAAAAGTATGAGAAGGTTGTTGGTCCTCTTCACTAATAAAAATTTTCTCATGTAAAACAATGTCACTGTGAATGCAGTCAGACTTCAGTGCTTCCTCTGTTATCTCATGATTTACTTTCAACAATTCAAAGGAAGAAAAACATAATGGAAGATAGTTTTCATTTTCAAGTCCACTGCTTTCTTCATATTCAACATCATGCCTAGAGGATTTATTATTTGAAACATTATAAACACTTTGCTTCAAGAATTTGAAAGAAGCAAAACACAATGGCAAGGTTCTTTCACCTTATTCAAAACCTTCTTTGTTTTCTTCATTGCTATCATATGCACATTTTTCAATTTCTTTGGATTGCTGAACATAATCATTTTCAGATTCATCTTCGACCAATGGCTTCAATTTTGAACTGACAAGACCTTCTACATAACAAGTAACAGGGTCATCAAACACATGAGAATATTTCTGCAATTTCTTGTCAATTTGTTCCATTGAATCAATGTGATTTGGCATCAACACACATTCCTTTGCTTTAGTGATGATCTTAGAATTTTCTTTCGACAATTTAAATGAAGAAAAGCACAAAGGTAAAGAATTTCCTTCAATTGATTCAATACTTTCTTCTTTGTAACTGTGATATGTAGGTTGATTGCTCTCATTACATTGTCGAAAAGGAACACTTTCTGATAGAGAAAATGCAACTGGTTGTTCTAGGAATTCAACACCATAATCATAATCATATTCATCATATATAGGAAAATCAACAACATCCACAATGTCATCTAACAAGAAAAATCTTGGGACATCAACATGCTCTTCAACAAGATAATTTGCAAATTCATTTTCTTGACTATCTACAAATGAATACATAAAACAATCAACCACATGCTTATGATGATATGGATCAGAAGCTAAATTAGAACCTTCTTTTTAAATAAGTGGAATATAATCCTTCACAAAATCATCAACATTTAAAGCTTCAAAAGGACATATAATATTATTAACCCTCTTCTCAAGATTCAAATCAACTATTTTTTGTTCATATTCACTATCATGTTCTTTAGCATCTAACTCCTTATTTCAAATATGTTTACATGCTTGAATATAATTGTGTTGAATCTCCTATGTACCATTAAACATTTGTTGTAAGGACTTAGATCTTCTTTCCATCAGAAGGAAAGACAAATCTGGATGAAAGGATGTTGCATAATGGAGCATGGAAGTAGCTTCAGTGGGTTGAATTTCGTTAGGAATTTTATAATATAGACTAGCAGACCTCCTCCTAAAATTTGAGATGGTTTCATCTTTCATTCTTCTCATGGCATAAAACTCTGAAAGGAGTAGATACCATGACTTTCTCTCACCCCAAAATCTATGGAAAGCTTCCCTCAATTCATCCCACGAGATAATCGACTGAGGCTGCAAATGTCTAAACCATGCTTTGGCATCTCCTTGTAAGGACTGAGAAAAGGCCCCTCAAAAAGTTCTATAAAATGCTCAAAGACTTGAATATTTTTTTCAGCTGACTTTCCATCAAGCTCTCCATCGAACCGAGGAAGGTACTTATAATGTTTCAGAGGAAAGCCATGGAGGATGGAAGGAAATTTAAGAGGACTATATCTTTCTTGAATCTTGGAGGGTGTAGGATTAAGAACAGAAGGTACAAGCTCAACTTTGGTTTCATTAATCTCACAAGAATGATCATGAACATCATATGGCTTAGAGGAAGGAGCTTGGTGAATATTGGTTATAAAAAAAGGAGGTATACATACATTTTTCCATGGAGGATATATAAGGGTAGATCTTTGGGCTTCATTTGAATGCAATAAGTGAAAAAATATTATTTTGAAAAACTCAGGAAAAGACAAGAAGATATTGATAAAATAGAAAAGTACTTCTTGAACTAAACTTAAGCTTGAGTACCTGATTTTTCCATACTACCCTTCCATATATCTATCAATAGGTCTCATTCTCCAATAGAGTCTTTGTATCGCATTTGAAGCTTGATTGGAGTTGCCATGAAAACTTTAGCTCTGGATTCTTTTTCCTGTGGAATCACCTTCAACTGATTTTTTGATGTGTGGAGTCACCAAAGTAGAAATACAGCCAATATGTGACTAAGTGTACGCTTCTCTTAGACCTCAGAACTCAACCATATCGTTCTTTCCCAGTGAACATTTTCAATTTTGTCCACAATAACGATGCCAAAATGTTAGCACTCGGTAATTTCTTTGGGTTGTATCAAATAAAGCCCTGACGTAATTGTTTCAACCAACTTAATATTTTATTTTGACCTATATAATCAGAGAGGGCTCTCTCGTATGTCTAATGACTGGTAATAACTCAAATATATCATCAATAAATTCAGAGAGGTCATATTTTGCAATAGGACAAGTTTATTTTTGTTTTAAAAGGGAGGGTAAGACAAGCAAGAGAGAAAGTACCATTGGGAAATGGAGACGATTTAAGAAAACGATAGAAACAAATGACTCAGTGACTGAACTCGAGAGGATAAAGGATAAATGAAAAACAATATTCAGTCAAAAATCATTGTGTGTGGAAAGAGAAAAACTCATGAAGCAGCTCGGAGCACCGCTAGGGATGAATTCAAAGTTAACTTAGAAGAAACATAGTTTGTCTAAATGGCGTGAATCTAGAGCATTGTGCAGTGAATTCTATATTCGAAATCAAGTTCTGATTTAGACATAAATTACATATGTGAATATAAGAGAATGGGAAATCACATACACAAATAAATAATACAATACATCAAACTTCCACTGTTAGAATCTTTTCATTAAATCTTTAGGACTTTTGCATTAAGTTTCAATCGGATAAAAAAAAACTACAATCAATAGTCAGTGTCTACACTATTTCTCCAACCAACTCTATTTACATGAAAATGATCCCCATATATAGAAAACTAATGTCACCCTTGGCTTCTAGGGTCGAACTACTCCCTCCTAGAATCATGGATCTGTTTTCTTTGAAAGAGAACAATAACTTCAACAGATTCACTAAAAATAGAAAACCTGACTTTGCCAAATCCTAATCCTAACCGAAATATTCATTGCAATCATTGATCATGATAAAAATTATACCATATGGTTGTGATGATTCATCATGCGCACTACTGGACACTATGTCACCCTTTTACAATAAGTCTGTTACGCAACGGTAACCTACAACAAAAAACGCAGCGGATTGCGCAACAAACTAGGAAAATAGGCGTTAAAGATGACATCATATATCAATAATAAAAAACTATTTTCTGAAACTAAGAGAGGGTTTTGTGGTTAATATAGTTATAAAGAAAACCCTCTATTGTTTGCTTGAAATGCATCTTTGGATGGTCAGAATACGTGTCACAAAAACATGTCTCGGACAGGAAATCATGAAAACTGAAAAATAGGGCTCAAAGATTCTTTAGAATATCCAAAAATATGAAACGTTTTTCAAATATGAGAGAGGATTTTATTACTTGGTTTGTCCTCAACAAAAAAATCTCAGGGAGTTTCAAATTCCTCTCCAGTTGGCCAAAAAAGGATCTTGAAGTTGACCACTAAACCTACCACTTGTGAAGCACGACCTGTAGCTTGTGAACAGGAAAAACATTGGCGTGAAAGCATCCTCTACACGAAAACATCCTTTCAATGACATCATCCTATGCACAAAACCATCCTATGTGCGACAAAATCCTATGCACAATAGCCCATTGTGCGATGAAATCCACTATGTGACGAAATCCACTGTGTGACGAAATCCACTGCTTGATGAAATCCAATGTGCAACGAAATCCACTACGCGACAACATCCCATGCCTGACAGCCCACTATGCAATGAAATCCATTGCATGATATAATCCTATGCGTGACAACCCACTACACGATGAAATCCACTAGGTGACAAAATCCACTGCACGATAGCATCCCATGTGCGACAGCCCACTACGCAATGAAATCCACTGCACGAGAGAATCCTTTGTGCAGTGAAGTGCTCTACCCAACATGTAGCAAATTTTTCAGTGCGCAGTTGCGAATGGAAATGAAAATAATAAATGATAAGATTCCTTTTGAAACTGACCCTTGGAGATGTTAGATGATGCCATGAATAAAAACAATATGGGTGCTCACAAGCATGACTTTGAAAATTATTGACAAGCCTCTAACCTTAGCTATGAAAATCATGGTGCTAACAGAGCCAACATCATCTATTGATAAAAACATGAATCGCAATTGCATGGATGAGGCCTACGTTCTCATCTACATGTCTATGTTCTGTGAGATTCTATTTCACATTGAATCTTGTACCACACCATATGAGATTTGGACAAAGTTGGAGGATCTCTTTGGAAAATAGGATGAAATGAGAGGCCATATGCTCAAGGTAGAGTTGAATTCTTTCGATTTGAGGAATTTTGATAACATGGATTTCTTTACGAAATTCAAGTCCCTTCTCCTTCATCTAAATGGAAGTGGTATAAACAAATCAACTCAACACAATCAGTTAATCCTTTCTATCTTGAAAAAAATTGGTTTATATTATGTGGTTTTTTTCTCATCATTCCATACAATGAGATTCACTTCAGGAGAAACTTGAAGAATGCCAACATTGGATCAGTTTATTGAGTCCCTAACGCATGATCAATATAATCTCATCAAAACAAGGATAATCAAGGGACCCAATGTGCATGCACTTGCTATGCATGAGAGTGACAACAATTCCAATTCAAAATCCAAGCATAAAAGCAAGGGAAAGGTGCATGTAGAGCCAAAGAAATAAGGGTACCCCAAACCCTTCCATGATTCCTCAGGATCCAAATGTGAAAAAGGAAAGTCTAAATGTGGTTACTGCAACCACGAATATCATCCTAAATTAGAATGTATGAATAAATAGATTGATATGATGGCACAGATACTTCATAAGAAAAATCTTGGGGAACACATTCATGAAGCTGAAAGAAGAAGGTGGAAGATTAATCACTAGAAAAACAAGGTAACTCTCATGCACTAACTTTCATTAAATCTTCTCTTGATTCATGGATCTTAGATTCAGGTGCATCCTATCATATGAAGAAAACAAAAAATGTTTTATCTTCTATTTCTGCATGCACGAGTCCTCCCATCCTCATGGGAGATGATACCCCAGTTGAGGTCATTGGCCAAGGGACAGTACAAATCCAACATGGACATTTTTAGAACATCTTGTATGTTCCAAAACTATTCGTGAATATTCTTGTTTTTTATCAGATAACACATTCAGGTTAGGAAAAAGGGTGGAATTCACACCTGATTTTGTAACCATATCTGATATGCATGATAACTCCAGAATTGTTGCTGGTGAGTTAAACCATCATTCTCGATTGTATAATTTCATAAATGTTTTTTCTAAATATGATTCTTCTTTACTACTCATTCATGTTGATGATGATAGTATATTATGGCATGAGAGATTCAATAATGTAAACTTCAAATACATGAATAAACTATGAAAACAGGAAACGATCACCATCTTTCCCAACATACACTTTTCCAAAGGAGTTTGTCAAGGATGTGTTCTTGGAAAACATCCTCTAGAGAATATTGAGAAAGGGAAGGCTTGGAGGGCCTCCTCTCCTTTGGATCTCATCCATAAGGAAAGACCAAGTGGATGGATGGATGAGGGCACATACCTCACTTTTTTATGGATGTATGAGGAAGGTGAGAAGGTATAAGGAAATATTAGTCACCAAATGTTTTCAGCAGATCCACAGGATAGACTATGATGAGACCTTTTCTCCCGTAGAAAACATGGACTCCATACAATTGTGCCTTTCCATTGTAGCAGCTAGGGGGGTGAAAATTTTACCAAATGGGTGTGAATATTTCCTTTATTCAAGAGGATCTCTCAGAGGAGATTTACATGGAGCAACACTAGGGGTTCATACATAACTCATCCTTAGTATGTCGACTGAAAATGTCAATTCTAAGGCCTCAAGAAAACTCCTAGAGAATTATTGTGAAGATGGATTCCTACTTTCTTTCTCATTATTTTTTTAGATGCAAATCAAATCTGAATGTCTACATGCTGAGAACCTCATATTCCTTGTTGATCTTAGTTCTCTATGTTGATGACTATTGGGCTCCATTTTTGTCATAATTATCCACCTAATAAATACAATATTTCTCTAATCATATGTGTCCATCTATGCCATAAACCCTCATTAACCATCATCATTCACAATTATACATCCTTTGTGGTTAATACGTCATTTTTCTATTTTTTTAGTGATTAAAGATGATTTTTTCATAGTTTTGTTGATGATGGTTCATGCAGATCAAACGTCTAATCCAAGTGATCTTCAAAGTGTTATTACATTTGTAGTAGTCCTTGCCAATCTTCCAACCACCTTTTGTCGAGCTTAAGAAGCATGCTCAACATTCTCATACCTGCAGTTGTTGTACCTGATATTGTAGCTTAGCTTATTAGAGCATCTCTAGTAAAAAAACAAGAACATGGGCTTTATCCACATCGATGTTGGCATTCTCTCACATGTTTCATAATGTGCCCAGGTCACACATGTAGACCTCTAACACATGATCAATGCTACAACCAAAATTAGCATATAGTTTTCAAACTGCCAAATTATGCCTCGATTGTTGTGCAAATGACAACATATCTCAAAAATACAAGATATGTGTTTTGTCTAGAATATGATAAATTGATAAAATCATATGCGGGTTTTCAAAATTTGGTATGGTTCAGGAGATAGGGATTGATATTCAACGTCAATTTTCCCAAAAATGCATGAATTTGCCTAAATCTCCTGTTATGCTTAGATTTGAAAGAAAACCCAAAACATTTCCTAGATTTCATTTGATTTGAGTTTGGGGGATTGGATTTGATCCTTCCCATACAATTTTGTGTATAAATATGTAATCATCAAAGGGATTTTGTGGGGTGGATTAAATAGTCTAGATCTCTATTTCACATGAACTAATGTATATGTTGTAAACCTTCAATACTTTGTTTCAATAAAGATACAGTTTTGGTTTTGGATCTCCATTTGTTCATGAGCTTGTGAGAGTTTTCATCTTGCTACCAGCATTTTTTAGAAAAAGAGGATCATGGAGAAAAAAAATAAAACAAATATGGAAATAAAACACAAAAGATACACAATACAATATAGACACATATATACAAGGTTTAGCCAATGTGGGCTACATCCACCAAAGAAATCGCGAGGTCCTTCCTTTATTATTATCCAACAAATGAAGGTATACAACCTACATTATACCCATTGTAACTTCCTCTTCTCTCTCTCAGAGTCTCCTCTCTCAGAATAAAATACACACACATATACACAACCACAATACAATTCCTCATAAAAGAGGGTTTCCTTCTAGGGGAAAAAACCCTAACATAAATTCTACTATCATATCTATGACCTTATAATGAATGATCCAGATTGAATATGAAGTTACAAATATGGGTGGAAGATCCCCCCACACCTCCCTGTAAGGTAATTTGGTCCAGAATTAGATGAAACAAGACCTCTAAATCAGGAACATAACTAGTCTCCACAACCAACAATCTCCCTATTGGAGACTGATCACAACAACTCCATTAGTGTTTTACCTATTGGACTATGATCCACCTTGGACTTGGAAAATTTCTCATCTTCACCTTCATCCTTGAAGGCCAACTAAAACTGAGGAGGAACTCATTTTCTATCTGGTTACTACCTTTTTTAACATGCCTGTGGGATTCTACCTAGTTTGTATCTTTTCCAACTTCAATTGTCCATCTTCCAAAATGGATTGTATGAAATGGTACCTAAGCTAGATATGTTTAGTATTATAATGGAAGGATGATTTCTTTGCAATATGAATGGAACTCTGGTTTTCACAGTACAACCTGCTATTCTTTTTCTTCTTTTCCAATTCCTCCATAATCCTCTGTAACCAAATCATCACTTTACTAGCCTATGCAATAGCAACATATTTTTCTTCCATTGTTGAAAGTGCAACAATATTTTACAATTTCAAAATATAGCTTATTGTTGTTCCACCTATAGTAAAAACATACCTTGTGGTGCTTCTCCTGGTATCTTTATCACCTACCATATATGCATCAATATATCCTTGTAGAATAGTGTTTGAACCTCCAAAACATAATGCATGATTAGCAGTACCTCTCAAATACCCGAGAATCCATCTTACTGTCCCCTAATGTTCTTTACCGGGATTGTTCATATACATGCTCACAGATCCCACTGCATGTGTAATATCTAGTCTTGTGCATACCATATCATACATCAAGTTGCCAATTATTGATGAATAAGCAACCCTGGAAATGTATTCTATATGCTCCTGTGTCTTGGGACACAATTCCTTGGTTAATTTGAAATGGATGGCCCAAGGTGTAGTAATTGGTGTTTCATTCTGCATTTTAAACCTCTCCAACACCTTCTCTATGTACTCACCTGGAGACAGTACCAATTTGTGATTTTTCTTGTCACTTTTTATTCTCATACCAAGGATTTTCTTTGCAGAATCCAAATCCTTCATCGCAAATGAATTAGATAATTCATTTTTGAGGACATTTATATCTTTCATGTTAGACCCTGCAACAAGCATGTCATTTACATACAATAGTATGATAATATAGATTCTATTTTCTAGCCTCTTAAAATAAGCATAGTGATGAAAATGTTATTTACTATAACCTCGTTCTATCATAAACCTGTCAAACATCAAATACCACTTCCTTGGAGCTTTCTTTAGGCCATACAAGCTCTTATTCAACTTGCATACCAAATTTTCCTTCCATTTGACCTCATACCCCTGTGGTTGTTTCATATAAATATTTTCCTCCAAATCCCCATGGATATATATTTTTTTTACATCTAACTGTTCAATATGAAAATCATCTACTACCACAAGACTTAAAATAGTCCTAATTGAATTCATTTTAACAACATGAGAAAATATTTCATTAAAATCTATACCTTTCTTTTGTGCAAACCCCTTTACAACAAGTCTAGCCTTGTACCTCTTTTTGCCTCCATCTTCTTCATTCAACCTATAAACCTGTTTATTATGCAATGCTCTTTTTCCAGTAGGCAACTAAAACAAGTCCCAAGTCTGATTATTTACCAAGGAATCATTTCCTCTTTCATGCCTTGCTCCCACTTCTTTTTAGTGTATACCTGCATTGCCTCTTCATAACTTTTTGGTTTTCCATAGTCAATCAACAATAAATAAAACAATGAATGAGAGTATTGTTCAGGGGGTCTATTTAACCTGGTAGATATTCTAGCAACACTTGCAGGAGTTTGAGGTTCCTAATGCTCCTGTTGTTGTACATTTTGATTTTTTGGTACCTTTTGAATTTCATTTTATTTGATTTCATCAAGAACTGTGTATTATCCATTTTCCTTTTCCTGTTTCTTTCCCTGCAACTGATCTGCGTACATGACCTTTTCATTGAATACCACATCTATACTCCGAATGATTTTATGATTTTCATAATCCCATAAGCGATAACCAAAATCATTAACATCGTATCCAATAAAGGTACACTTCTTGGATTTTTCCTCATCTTTGTTCTATTTTCCTTATCAATATGGAAAAATGCTTTAGAACCAAAAGTCTTCAAAAATAAGTAGTTTACCATTTTACCTATCCATGCCACCTTTGGAATGCCACCATCCAAGGAGATTGAAGTCCCTATGTTTATTAAGTAAACAACAATATCTACAACATCTACCTAAAACTGTAAGGGAAACCCAACATGCAATCTCATACTCCTTGCACGTTCCATGATTGTCCTATTCATCCTTTCTGACACACCATTTTATTGTGGTGTTCCTAGATCTGTCTTCTCTCTATGAATCTCATGGTATGAAAAATAATCATCAAACTCCTTTATTTATTATTCACCTCCATTGTCAGGTATGAGACACTTCAACCTTTTTCTTGTTCCATTCTCAACCAAAGATTTCCATTTCTTAAAAGTGTCAAAAACATCATATTTTTTTCCAATGCAATAAACCCAAGCTTTTCTAGTTTCATAATCAATAAAAATAACATAATAATGAGATCCGCCAAGATATGATACATGATCTGGTCCCCATACATCTGTATGCACAAACTCTAAATTTTCACTCTTATTTTTCTTTCCAACCTTGAGAAATATGACTCTCTTCTCTTTTCCATAAACATAGTGTTCACAGAAACCCAAATCAAATTGTTTAAGATATGGAAACAAATTGCTTTTGTGAAGTATCTACACCCCTTCTCACTCATGTGTCCAAGCCGATGATGCCATAGTATTGTATCCACACCTGTAAAATCTAAAGATATTGAAGAGTCAATATTACCAGTACATAAATACAATGTACATACCTTCTCTCCTTTTTCCATTACCGATGATCCTTTAGTGATCTTCCACACCTTATCTCTAAATGTAGATATAAAAAATTCACTTTCCAACTATCCTATTGAAATTGGATTTCTTCTCAGATATGGTATATGTCTCTCCTCTTTCAGTAATCATTGATTTCAATTATTTTTCTTTATTTGTATCTTAACCATTCCAAAATTTGACATGGTTCATCATCACCCAAATAAACCTATCCAAAATCACCTTGAACATAATATTGGAAATATTTCCTATGGGGTGTGGCATGAAAAGAATCCTATGAATATACTACCCGCGATTCAATAATATTATCTAAATAAAGAATAAAAGAATCTTGTAGCGCATCACATGTTACGTTTTCTTCTTGTTTTTTATCCTGATGTCCATCTCTTTGTTTCTTTGGAGATTTGTAGCCTTTATTTAGATGTCCTTTCTTTCCACAATTCTAGCACTCTCTCTTTGTTACACATCAAAATTACTCACTTCAATGATGACCTATTGTCATCATTACAAGTGTTTCTTTTTATCCATAAGTGTTGCAAGTGTCGCAGACATCATACAATCATCTTGCCCATGTCATGTCTCGAATGACACCATAAGGAAACTTGAGACACCCTCAAAGACTAGTTTAAGAAGGAGAAATCATCTGATGAGGAGTACAATGAATTTGCCATGGAAAAGACCACTTAAAAATGATTTTTGAAGGGCAACGCTCTCCTACCCACTGTTAGGGTGTGACAACACTCCCTACCCCTGTTTTGGGGAGTGTTGCAACACTCATGACACCATTTTGGGGGAGATTTACGATTTTTTGAAGGAATTTTGGGCAGTGTTCCCTTGCCTACTGTGAGGGAGTGCCAGCGCTGTTACAGGTGAATCCTCCTACGGACAAGAAAATTCCCTCTTGGTTTATAGAATCCTAAGGCCAATACAGAAAAGTGATTAACATGGACATTGACATCCTTTTAGATCTAATCAAGATAACATATGAAGGAGAAGAATAAAGATATGTACCTTATTAATGACACTTGTCCTTGCAAAGTCCAGGCTGAGCTTCGATCCTAAGATCCCTGATAGGTCTTGTAGAACAAACAAAGATACAATGGGCTTCCTATTCTATTGCGATTAGCTCGAATATAGATCTATCTACTGAAGACAAACTCAAATGGAACAAAAATAAGTTTGAAAGAAACATGCCAAGCATTGATATATTGATAATAACAAGTAAAAGTACTTACAATCCTTTGATGAAGGTGCAACAGCTTCTTTCAGTTCTCCTTGTCCAACCCCTTTTCTTGAGTAATTTACACTGATTTCTTTGATGACATATCACTTATGATATCATAAGTTTCACATCTCCAATGATTTCTGTCAATACCACTTATAGGATCATAAGTTTGGTATCAATCTCTAGTCTCTCCTTCTCCTTTCACCATGAGGAGGTCTCCTTATATAACCTTGGAGAGGCCCAACCAGTTGAGAGATATTTGGGATAAGTTGAGGATTCTTCTCATTCAGATGAGGGTATTCCCTAAGATCGTTCCTTCACCTTCTATTCGAATCCAAGCACCTTCATAAATTGAGGGGATTCTTCCCTGTTTTAGCTCAACAAACCAAAAAATCACTCAGAAAAGGTAGCACTCCCCCAAAAGGGTGCACAGATCACTCAAACGCTCCCCAAAAGAGGCCCAGGGAGTGCTAGCACTCCCTGACAGTGGGTAGGGGAGCGCTAGCACTCCCTGAGCGGTTCTTTCAGTGGAAAAAGGATTATACTCCCTGTCAACTGATTTCTCTTCTTCAAAAATAGTCTTTGAGGTGTCTTAAGTGTCCTTATGATGTCGTTAGAGGCACGACATAGGCAAGATGGAAATATAATGTTTTCTATAATTGTGACACTTGTGATCAAGATGCGACACTTGAGGACAAGATGCGACACTTACAACACTTGTAATGATGACACTTGCAACACTATTGAAGTGAGTAATTTTGATGTGTAACAGATTGCCCCCCAAAGTGTGAAGTTAGAAGATGATGATGACTGAAGTACTTTGTAGAATTTTTCAAGCAAGGGTATGGATGCAAAGAGGATGGAAAAAGATGCAAACAACCATCAAACTAATATTATGACATGTTTCAAACCCAAGGCAGACATACCTATGCTTGAGTGATAAAGACTTTTTAGGTATGGCTTCCATAAAATACACTGTGGATCCATAATTATATTGACAAAATGGTATAGCCACTGAAGATACAATGTATATCTATACTCCTAGGATTTGAATTGATTGTAGCCACGTAGAATACACAGTGGATATATGAGATGACAATACATAGCCACGACCAATACAAAGTGGAACTATGTAACAGTATATGTGTCATAGTTCAAAAGAAATCCTTCGCAACCTGGGAAAAGTACATAAGAGTGATAACTTTACCCAGGGTGTTCTTACTGATCCCTATGTAGTACGAATCTAACCATGTGAATAGATGTCTTGATGGCGAACATGGCAGAAACCACTTGATTACCAGTAAGTGAGGTAAACCGTTAACAAGTGCGAGGGAGATCACCATTGATGTCTATGATTCCCAAGGTACTCTAGTACATTCCGACGAATGTGAATAGATGAGATGAATTTGAAAATCCGTGGAATCATCCGATCATATGTCAATGATGTAAACCCACTGTAGGATGTGAGGAGGCCTGCCATTGAGGCATGTAGGTCGTAAGGTACTAACTAGTTTCTAAGTCTAGTTCCTGGATAATGTGTTGAAGTCGACAAGAATAGACTCGTCGAAGGAGGGCCTTGACGTATCCCCCATCAACGACATGAAATTGACACAAAGATGTAATTGGTGGATCAAATGAACATGGACTAACACAGGTATTGAAACAGGATATTTGTGATGGATGACTCTCGAGGAAGATACTTCCCTTAACACTGAGACACAACAACAGAAACGTGACATGGACCAAAACTTGATGATGCAGTGGATGTTGTGACTTTCATCAAGTGACCCAAAGGAGTAAAAGAAACTCAAAGGATTGGCTCAATGCAGAGGTTCAATAGATTAAAATGCATGCAAAGACAAAGTGCCATGTTCAAGGGCGACCCTAAGAGTTACTAGTAGTGTTCTAAAAAACTGCTTGGCTTGCTTCCTTCAATTTTTCCCCCATCCAGATAGATGAGTACCTCTTTTAATTTAACGAGCTCGAGGAAGGTAACACATGCTCGATATGAATCAGCTTTAGTAAGTCCCTCTTCCATTGTTTAGCGAACTAGAATAAGTAAGGGTTCGGTCCCATATGGGCCCTTCAATGTATGATTGTTTAACGAGTCCAGAGAAGGTAAACTCGGTGCTTTTTCATATTTAGAGAGTCTGAAAACAACTTAAAGATGACTCCAATTTTGTCATTTTTCCTAATGTTAGTATCGTGAGGCCGAAAAAGAGATAAATTATCACTCAAAAGATGCCCTTTCAAACCTTTTAATGAGTGGGAAAGGAAGCAATATCAATCGACAATCTTTTCATGTTTAGAGAGTCTAAAAAGAGCTCAAAGACGACTCCAAGGGGTTCATTTTTCATATATCCATGCGAGTCCAAAAAAGTGATAAAAGTCTACTCGGTTACATTCTCATATTTTTTCGAGCACAAGAAAGAACAAATACTATGCTCAGTATGCCCCCATCTTGAAAGCTAGTGGCTTAACTCCAGAATTATCATCAAAGGCTAGAGACATGCCCTCCAAAATTCAATTCATTCACTGAATTTGAGGTTGTCACCAATTTCTCTACTAGACGGAGAAAAAGGATAAGAGTGGATGAAAAGAAGGTTCAAGAGAGGTGATTGTTTCATTTTTTAACGAGCTTAACACATAAAAAGAACTATGCTCAGGGCTTCGGGTTCAATTCCCAGATTTATGTTTCATTTTTTAACGAGATTGCTACAGAGAGGAAGACTATGCTCAAAGATTATGTTTCATTTTTTAACGAGCTTGATACAGAGAAGAGAAACTATGCTCGTGGATTCTCCTTGATCATGGCTTCCAAGAGAATAACGCTCTGGAAGGACACCATGTCAAGGGACAAAAATTGGTCATGGCTTCCAAGAGATCCTCACTGGATGGAATCAAATCACTCTGGAAGGAACACATGTAGAGGGTTGTGACAGGGGTAAGGAGATTAGGCTCCAATAGCCCTACTGAAGAGATCACCATGTCAATTACCCGATCTAAATCATAAAGTTTAATTCATGGGAGACAACGAAAAATCAACATCAGGAGGGAAGATATAGTGTATATCTCCCCAAATTTCTTCATGCGGGGGAATAAAAGAGGATCGATGATGGTTATTATCCTGAGGTATCTCGTCAATGCTCAGCATTTCCATAATAGATTCACTAGAAGGAAAAATTGGGGAAATGCAGTCGACTGTAGATGACAAGGAATTTAACCACGATGGCATTGAGTAACTTTCAGGTGCCAATAGATGTTGGTCATCCAAGGAGGGAGAAGTGGATTGGACAACAACGTATGATGTTTTGGATGGACTAAGTGGCATGGTGTCACCTAGTGCATCGAATTCCAAGGGACTAGGTACAATCCAAGGGTCAGATGATTCCAAAGATTGATAAGTCGTGGTCAAAATCATATCGACGGTGGAAATATGATGTGTAGTCGATGGAAGTGGTGTATGGAAGGTGCCCATAAGGCTAGAATTTTTCAACAAGAAAACACCAACACTTTCATATGTGATCTTGTGGTCTCCCAAGAAAGGAATGTTGTTGGTAGTGGGAGCGTGAGCATCGGTTGTGTAGAAATCTAACTGATCGACAGTGACAATTTTTCCTTGATGAGGAAATTGTACACATCGAAACACCGACGAGGTAATGACAGTCATAGAATAAAACCAACTTCTTCAAAGTAATATGTTGTAATCGAGGGGAGGATCGACCACCTTGACATCAACAATGATAGTTTTTCCACCCAACTGGATGGGCAGGGACTGTAAAATCTCATGGGGATGAAAACCTCACCCATCGAATGCACATAACATTGTTGGGGATTTGTTAAGTGGGGGTGATTTTAAAATTTTCCAACATGCTAAAGACATGACACAAGTAGAGGCTCCCTCATCCAAGATGGTTCGGTGAATTTGTTGATTGTGAAAAGCAACATCAATTTGGAAAGCAAGTAGGTGGGAGAGTCTAGATGTCTAATCATCCAAGTTAAACATGATATTGTTGGATGACTCAGGATCAATAGTGCTAGTAGCAGCCAAGAACATTCTACATTGACTGGGGCAGTGTTGTAGAAATTCTAACACAGACATAGCACATGCTGCTTGAGTCAAATATCCAACAATGTTGTAGTTCTGGGTGTCACGTGAACTAGGATTAAAGGTAGATTTATGGATAGTGCTCTTAGGAGGGCATAAGATAGATTCGAACATAGGTTTCTCAATCTAAAGTGGTCCAGACAAAGGACTAACAGAGGATGGTGATGGATCTGGTAAAGTACCGATACCGTTAGTGACTTTTCCTTTGTTAGGTTTAACTGGTGTGCCGTACGTCTTAGAGAAAGTGGTCAAATTAATCCCATTAAACATATATATATATATGTGTGTGTGTGTGTGTGTGTGTGTGTGTGTGTGTGTGTGTGTGAACTTGTCGAGGCCTCATCATGAGGATGGCTAGAACTACCCCTAGGAGAGGGGGTTTGAGAAACCATGGATTGTTGTTGTGGAAAATGTTGAGTAAGCACAGCGGGTTGTGAATTTATGTGGAAACGTTTAGCCACTTCATCACGATGTGGACAGTCTCGAGTGTAGTGATCATCACCACAAATGATACATAGGAATTTCAGTTTCCATTGTGGTTTCTTTTTTGTAGCAGGTGTTTGAGCTTTATTTTTTGGTTGTTCATTGTTATTGGTATTTTTTTATTTATTTTTTGCCTTCTTCTTACCTCTGAATTGTTGTGAAGGGGCAGATTGAATTGCATTCACCTCAAATATCTGAGTTTGGGGGGAGGTAGAGGAGAGTGTGGTCGACTGGGAAGTAGATTGAGTTATGAAGGAACCAATAACACCGTCTGCATGAGATGCGGATGATGACTTTCATGGATCGGCATTAGCTTGAGCAACATTAAGAAGAAACTCATACAAAGTACCATATTGTTAATAAACCAAATCTAAGTACTGAGCCTGAGCAATGTTTTCTTCCTAGGTGACCACGCCACCCATAGCGACATCACGAGCGATCGAGGGTAAAAGTGATTTAGTAAACCACTCCACCAATAATATGTCAGGAATGATTTCTTTGATCATCCTTCGTCATCATCTCCACTCATGAATATGGTCAGACATATTCACAGAGTCAGTTTGACGAAGGGAGGTCAAGAGTTCAGTACTCGTCTCATAGCGAATAGGTAGTTGAAAGTGCATGAGGAAAGACATGGTGTTGTGGGTGGGAAATCCCTTCTACAGACTAGCACTAAGGGTTTGATCATGCATGCAGAAATGACCTAAAGATTCTTACTTTTTACCATCATCCCATGCCTAGACCCCCATTACTCATATGTAAATACAAGGCTCAAGAGATTAATTTGACGTACCTTATTCTTCATGTTTGATGTCGATCCCTGTTGTAGGAAAATATCCCTACGGACAGGTGGATTACCTCAAAGAGATTGACCTTAACTCTAAGACAGAAAATGCTTAACCTAGACACTGAATTCCTTTCAAATCTATCTAAACTAACACATGAGAAGGAAGGATAACAAAAGTACCTCTTTATCGACGTTTGTCCCTGCACGCTCTGAGTTGCGCTCCGATCCTTTGCTCCTTGCCGAGCTCTGTAGACAAACAAGATATGACCACTTCCTACTCTATTGATATTAGCTTGAAAATAGATCTATCTATCAATGATAAGTTCATGTAACATCAGACACAAACTAGAAAGAAATAGGCCAAGCGTGTCATATTAATGAGATAACGACAACAGTACTTACAATCGTAGATGCGAATGCAATAGCTTCGTCAAGTCCCCTTCGTCTAACCCTTTCTCAAAAGATCCACAACCTGGATAACAGCAGCTTCACTGATCACTATCCTTTGGCTGACTGTGTGTTTCCTATGAGATCATAGGTTTCATACTAGCAATTCTTCCTCTTTCCACCATCATAGAGCTTGCTTATATAGGTTAAGAGGAGCTTAACCTGTTGAGTTATCTTTAGAACAAGTTGGGGAACCTCCTCCTCAGATCAGGGATTCTCTGATGGAACCAAGAATTCAAATGCAACTGCCTTCTAATCTTGAAAGATCCTCCCCTTATTCTCCTCAACGGGCCAACTACTGCCTCAGATTAGGCAATGCTCCTTCAAAAGGGGCATCAGAGTGTTGTAGTTCTCCCTAAGAAGCTTAAGGGAAGTGCCAGCACCCTAAGGGTGGATAGCGCTCCTTCAGAGGGGGCAGGGAAGCTTTATAACGCTCCCTTAAGCCTTATAGGGGAGCGCCAGGGCTCCCTAGACTGATATAGGGGAGCGCTCACCCCCAAAACCTTTGATCAAAAGCTCTCTTCAGGTGTTAAGAGTTCCTTGACTTCAGTTAACCAGTTCTCCTTCTCCAAACCCAGTGTATGAGATGTTTTAAGTGCCTCCTTAGTGTTGTCATTAAGGCAGTATGCTTGAACAGCGTTTGCGACACTTATGAACAACTTGGGACACTTGCAAAAGTTGTAAGGAAGATGCGACACTTACGACAATTGAGAGGAACATGCGAAACTTATCCAGTTGAGTAAATTTGACATGTAATAGAATGCCCCCCAAAGTATGAAGTTAGAAGATGCGAACTGATAACTGAGATGCTTTGTAGATGTTCAAGTAAGGGTATAGACTCAGAGAACCTAATGGAAGCTGCACACAAACATCCAACAAATATCATGACATATTTCAAAACCCAAGGAAGGCAAACCTATGCTTGGGTGATCAAGACTTGCAAGATATGGCCGCCATCAAATACACTGCAGATCCATAATTGTATTGATAAAAAAGGTATAGCCACCGAAGATACAATGTGGATCTATACTCTGATGACTCGGACTGATCGTAGCCACAAAGAATACACAGTGGATCTACGAGATGACAGGACATAGCCACGACCAATACAAAGTGGATCTATGTGACAGTGTATGTGTTCTTTGTCCAATAGAAACTCCTTCACAGCCTGGGCAAAGCATATATCAAAGTGGTTACTCAACCCAGGGTCTTCTTACCAATCTCAATGTGGTACGATTCTAACCATGTGAATAGATGTCTTGATTTCGAACATGGCAGAAACCACTTGATTACCGGTCAATGGTGTGAACTGTTAACAAGTGCAAGGGAGATCACTATTAATGTCAATGATTCCCAAGGTACCTTAGTACATTCCAGCAAATGTGAATAGATGAGCTGAAGTTGAACGCCTGTGGAATCATCCGATCAGGGGTCAATGATGTAGACCTATTGTCGAACGTGAGGAGGCCTGCCATTGAGGCATGCAGGTCTCAAAGTACTAACTGGTTTCTAAGCCTAATTCCTGGATAATGTGTTGAAGTCGACAGGAATAGGCTCATCGAGGGAGGGCCTTGATGTATCCCCTATCAACGACATGAAACAAACATAGAGATGTAATTGGCAAATCAAATGGACATGGACTGACACATGTTTTGAGGCAAGATATTTGGGATGGCTAACTCTAGAGGAAGATACTTCCCTTGAACACTGAGGCACAATAGCAAAACATGACATGGACCAAAACTATGCAGTGGATACTGTGACTTGCGTCGGGTGACCCAAAGGAGTGAAAGGAACTCAAAGGATTGGCTCAACGCAGAGGTTCAGTGGATTATGATATGTGCAAATGACAAAATTCCATGTTCAAGGGCGACTCTAAGAAGTGTTGGATGATGTTCTCAAGAGACTGCTTGGCTTTCTCCTTTCAATTTTCCCCCATCCAGATAGACGAGTACCTCTTTTTAATTTAATGAGCTTGAGGAGGATAACACATGCTCAATATAACTCACCTTCGGTAAGTTTCTCTTTCTTTGTTTAATGAACCGGAAGAAGTAAGGGATCAGTCCCATATGGGCCTATCGATGCATGTTTTAATGAGTCAAAAGACAGAAAACTCAAAGGTTTTTCGGGATTATAGAGTTTGGAAAAACACTTAAAAGAGAACTCTCTCAGTTCCTTTTTCGTACAGTGGTCTAACGAGACCGAAAAAGAAATAAACTATCGCTCGAAAGACACCCTTTCAAACCTTTTAACGAGCGTGAAAGGAAGAAAGATCACTCAACAATATTTTCATATTTAGAGAGTCTGAAAAGGGTTTAAAGATGACTCCAGGGGGGTTCCTTTTTCGTGTGTTCGTGTATCCATACGGGTCCGAAAAAGAGATAAAAGTTTACCCAGTTTCATTCTCATGTATTTACGAGCACGAGAAAGAAAAAATAATAAGCTCGGTATGCCCCCATCTTGAAAGCTGGTGGCTTAGCTCCAGAATTATCATCAAAGGCTGGTTATGCCCCTAGCTTGAAAGCTGGTGGATTAGCTCCAGAATGATCATCAAAGGCTGGAGACATGCCCCCCAAGCTTCGATTCATTCACCGACTTTGAGGTTGTCACCAATTTATGTGCTAGATGGAGAAAAAGGATACAGGTGGATGAAATGAAGGTTCAAGAGAGGTGATTGTTTCATTTTTTAATGAGCTTGACACAGGAAAACAACTATGCTCAGGGTTCCAGGTTCGATCCCCAGATTGTTATTTCATTTTTTAACGAGCTTGCTACAAAAAGGAAAACTATGCTCAAGGCCTTTGTTTCATTTTTTAAACGAGCTTGCCACAGAGAAGAGAAACTATGCTCGTGACCTCTGTTTCATTTTTTAATGAGCTTGCCATAGATAAGAGAAACTATGCTCGTTGTTTCTTGATCATGGCTTTCAAAAGGATAATTCTCTAGAAGGGTACCATGTCAAAGGACAAAACTCGGTCATGGCTTCCAAGAGATCTTCTCCGTATGGAAGGCAATCACTCTGGAAGGAACACATGTCGAGGGTCGTGACAGGGGTAAGGAGATCAAGCTCCAATAACCCTATCGAAGAGATAACCATGTCAACTACTGGATCCAAATCATCGGAAGTTGAGGTCATGGGAGACAAGCCCACATAATTGACATGTGGCGGGGGTGATACTGTCTGCATATAAGAACCACTTAGGGAGGTAACCCAGTCGGGGCCAATGAATGGAAGTTGATCAATAGTCACAATTCTTCCATCATGAGGGAAAGATATCACACGGAAAAGGGTGGATACCAGAGCTTTCATAGCATAGACATAATCCCACCCAAGGAGTAAAGTGAAATCCAAGGGGTCTCAGAATACCATGACATCGATAAAGACAGTTTTCCCTCCCAAAGTTACAGGAAATTGAGGAAGGATCCCTAAAGGTTGACTAGTTATTCTGTTAAAAGCTAACAGATTCTATGTAACCGGTGCAAGCTGCGGACAACCTAAAGCATACCAAGCAATAGGAGAAAAAATACTAACGGACGCACCTTCATCTATCAGCGTTTGAGGAACGTCCCGACCACGAACCTGTACTGTAATCTGGAAAGGAACGTGAGAGGGAAGACGAGGTCCAGTTAGCGTACCCCAATCAAAAAGGATGGCCTCATTACTTGGAGGGGGTTTCGCAGGAGAAGGAGGAATGCCCCTCGGCATGGTAGAGTCTGTATTAACGAGAAAAACATGGGCAGTATCGGGTTTACTCTCTAGAAGGAGAGTAGGATCGACCGATGATTGGATCAGATCAGCCAATGGTGGACTTGGATAGACCGCTTTGGCACTCTTCAGAGGAAGAGTGGGACTGACCGAGGAAGGGACTAGATCAGTCACTTCAACATTCCTCAATGGAGGAATGGGATCGACCGATGACGAAACTGGATCGACCACTTTGGCACTCTTCAGAGGAAGAGTGGGACTAACTAAGGAAGGGACTGGATCAGTCACTTTGACATTCCTCAATGGAGGAATGGGATCGACCACTTTCGTGTCACTCTTTAACAGGAGAGTGGGATCGACCGAGGATGAAAATAGATCGACCACTTTGGTGTCACTCTTTTGATGAAGAGCGGGGTTGATCGATGATGGAACTGGATCAACTACTTGGGTTTGTGTTTCAATCAAGGAGGAAACTAGATTGACCACCTGATCAACCGAACTAATAGAGGATGGAACCGGATTGACCAATCCATCAACCAATGAT
Organism: Picea engelmannii; assembly: GCA_009831015.1. NCBI lineage: Eukaryota > Viridiplantae > Streptophyta > Pinopsida > Pinales > Pinaceae > Picea > Picea engelmannii. The sequence goes on from ML789455.1 coordinate 302,248, forward strand.
GGGTTGGAGGAAAGCTTATGATAACCTTTTGGAAGTCGAAGTTTTTCCAAAAGAGAATAAGCCTCGTCCATGCGAGGACAAAGGTGAGAGTAATGATTACCTTTACATAACATGCAAGGGAACTTGACAGTTTTCTTCTTCTTACCAACCTGAACATCACTAGTTGACGGGGTATCATTGACATGACCGACAGAGGCCGATGATGTAGAGGACCACATTTCTAAGACCTGGGTAATACCAGGGCAATCCCTCAGAAAGTGGTCACCCTTACACAGACTGCAACGGAATTTGGGTTTCAGATTATTCATTTTAATCTTGTTGATCTCATCAACACTCCCAATACTATTAACAGTAACTGGTTTGTTAGAGCCAACATCTGACGTTGTTGGCGTCTTGGTCCTTTTTGGGTTCTTCTTCTTCTTCTCTTTCCATTTCTTCTTCTTCTGATCAACCTGGCTACTTGCTTTAGAGCTTTCACTAGGCGAAGAAGGATAAATGGAAGGAGACTTAATGAGCGAAGAAGGCGAAAACTCGACATGAGGTTGATGTGTGGGTGGTGTATTGACATCCAAAGTATTAGGTGCAACTGAAACATTGGGAGGATTCAGGATCATCGAAGTGGGGAACAACCAAACTGGTAATCCACTAGTGAGTCCTGGAAGGCTCAATGTGGCAACATATGGAGGACCAAAGTTTCCAAACGACGGAAAGGTATAAGGTTCCCTAGAAGAAGGGGTTCCTCCATTGGTAGTCCTAGGATTCGATGCCATTAACACTAACTCGACCTAAGGTCCAATAAGTAAAACAAACAACACATGCTACAAATCTAAGAAGCAATCAATCAAACAAACTTTCCTACGATGAAACCACTAGTTGGTGATGAAATCCAACGTCGCAAGATCAAAATAGGAAGGGACGGGGATAGAGCGGGTGGATCAGTTATGTTGGTGACCTGCTTAATGGACTTACGCCTTGGTGCAAGCTTCCACGCACTAATTGTGGATTTACCCTCCAAGGAGCCCGAGTGAGTTTGACCAACGTCTATTCCAGGTACAGCAAGACTTCCCTTCACTGTCACCTTGTGCAAGACCCTAAATATTATGGCCAGTAAGGTTACCAATTCACAGTCAGCCCCTGGGCGGGAAGAGTTGACAGTCCGAACCGAATGTACGAGCAGGGTATCAATCCCGAAATCAACTAAAAGGCTTCCACGCAGTAATTGTGGAATTACCTTTAAGCAATCCCCATAATACGATCTGACCACCACAATCAGTTAAACCACGGAGGGTTAGTCCCCGTAGCTCACCCGAATGCGACCTCGTGCGTAACCCCTGTGTGAGAGGGGGATCCCAGGAAGACTTATATGATGATTGGATTTAATTCTCCCTACCGCAAGATACTAAGTTTGTTTGATAGCTTTGGAAAGTTATCCTTTCAACCTATTCCAAATCCCTACACCTTAAACTAATGTAGGTTTGCTAACAAATATGTAAAAAGTTTGATAAATTTTAGTTAAGCGTTGATTTTAATGGCTGTTGTTTACTCAGAGGGTGTACGAAAGTGAAACTGATGGAATGATGAATCGATTCCCAAAAATATGCATGAAATATGATAAGAAATTGTTTCTTTTCGATGAATATCTATTTAAGGGAAAGAGTAAGAGTCATTTTCACTATCAAACATTTGATAAGGAATGCCCTCAATCAATTTTGTTCTCAATCAAATCCAATATGATGCTACAACATTTCAGAAATGCAAACTAATATGCAAACTAATAATTAAGATGTACTTTTGTCGTTTGTATATGAATAATGATTAATTCAAAACAATGCTTGTCTTGCTAATTATCTTCTTGGATGAATGAAAATCAGACCAACACAAGCAAGAATCATACAAACAATACACCCTCTCGTCGTAATCAAAATGAAAAGCGAAAGAAAAGAAGCAATCAAAGAGAAATCAAAATTCACACCCAAAGAAAAAGTCGAAGAACAATGATCTTTAACCAAAACCAAAATGAAAGGATCTGCAAGCCTTTGATGACCTTCACCAGAGTTTTTCGTTTAGTTGATGAGGAGGGAAAGACAATGCATGGGTTTCAAACTCCAAATGATAGAAAAAACTCAACAACAATAGTGAAGAGGGTTACGAAATCCAAACAGCAAGATGTTCATTCTTCAAGCAAAAGACAGATATCTAAGCTGGAAAGAAGAAGGATTGACTCACAAGGTGACCCAGCAAGAGAGACACAGAGGAAAAACCCTGAAAACACAATTCTGGAAGGTTTATTGGCCAAAGGAGGGCTGGTGCTCTGTTTCCAAAGGCAAGGAGCATTATAGCTCTCTCTGTAAGGCTATTAGGGAGCGTTGGCACTCTGTTAACACAAGGATAGGGGCGCCAGGTTCAAAAAACTCCCAAAAATGCAAAAAATTCCAAAAATTGCAATTCAATCTCGACAATCAAGCTGAGTATGATGGGGTAGGGAGCCAATTAGCTCATGAACCCAATCAAAAGAGGAGTGAACTAGGTCTGAAATGATCAAGGGGTAGAACAAGGTCAATGAGGAGAAATCAAAATAAGAAATTTCGATTTGAGGCTATCTCCCCAGTTGAGTCGCCAGTTTCTGTTGTAGGAAACTCTCCCTGCGGACAGGTGGATTACCTCAAAGAGCTTGCCCTTAACTCTAAGACAGAAAATTCTTAACATGGACACTAACTTCCTTTCAAATCTATCTAAACTAACACGTGAGAAGGAAGGATAATAGTAGTACCTCTTTATCGACGTTTGTCCCTGCACGCTCCGAGTTGCGCTCTGATCCTTTTCTCCTTGCCGAGCTCTGTAGACAAAAAAGATACAACCACTTCCTACTCTATTGATATTAGCTTGAAAACAGATCTATCTATCAATGATAAGTTCATGTAATATCATACACAAACTAGAAAGAAACATGCCAAGCGTGTCATATTAATGAGATAACGACTGCAATACTTACAATCGTAGATGCAAATGCGACAGCTTCGTCAAGTCCCCTTTGTCTAACCCTTGCTCGAAAGATCCACAACCTAGATAACAACAGCTTCATTGATCACTCTCCTTTGGCTGACCGTGTGTTTCCTATGAGATCATAGGTTTCATACTAGCAATTCTTCCTCTTTCCACCATCATAGAGCTTGCTTATATAGGTTAAGAAGAGCTTAACCTCTTGAGTTATCTTTAGAACAAGTTGGGGAACCTCCTCCTCAGATCAGGGATTCTCTTATGGAACCAACAATTCGAATGCAACTGCCTTCTAATCTTGAAAGATCCTCCCCTTATTCTCCTCAACGGGCCAACTACTGCCTCAGATTAGGCAGCGTTCCTTCAAAAGGGGCATCAGATCACTGTAGCGCTCCCTAAGAAGCTTAAGGGAAGCACCAACTCCCTAAGGGTGGATAACGCTCCTTCAGAGGGGGCAGGGAAGCATTATAACACTTCCTAAAGCCTTATTCGGGAGCGCCAGCGCTCCCTAGACTGATATAGGGGAGCGCTCACCCCCAAAACCTTTGATCAAAAGCTCTCTTCAGGTGTTAAGAGTTCCTTGACTTCAGTTAACCAGTTCTCCTTCTCCAAACCCAGTGTATGAGATGTTTTAAGTGCCTCCTTAGTGTCGTCATTAAGGTAGTATGCTTGAACAACTTTTGTGACACTTATGAACAACTTGCGACACTTGCGAAATTTGTAAGGAAGATGTGACACTTATGACAATTGAGAGGAACATGCGACACTTATCCAGTTGAGTAAATTTGACGTGTAACAATCCCTTTTCGCGCTTGGTCGTTCTTTGACTGCAAATCTCCTCCCAATGTTGACCTGCATTCAGTAAAGACAAACAAATAACTCCACATGCATTTGATCTATGAACTAATGGGTTAGAGATTTAATCAATCATACAATCAATATTCCAATAATGACAATCTCATATGGTGGGACGGGAAAAGCAATTCTTTTATTAACTTCACAATGATACCTTACAATGATAAAGTTGGCTACTTATCCTCGATCCTGGTCCTGGTCTCTTCTTCCACTGTCTTCCAACTGCTTTTCTCTATACTTCTCTTTGCACAAGGATGGATAAAGGTTGGGACAAAGGGAATTCTCAATCAGGTATAGTCTCTTTACTATGATTCTCCTCCTCCAAATGGGACCCCTAACCCTTCTTTTATAGGCTAGAAGAAGCTAGTTATTCGGTCGAATGTCTGGCCATGCATGGCCGAAAGGTTTAGTTAACTTACCCAAAGTTGTGTGTTCCGTCAACAACTTTCCTTTTTCTGTGATTTTGTAGGTACACATGGGTTGTCTTGGGTCAGCTAGAATGTACACGCGTGCAGTAATGTAGCAGGGCGTGTGGACCTTTATAAAAGGGGTTTTTAAGAAGAGTTGTTCAACAGTGTTTTGGCAAAGAAGGAATCTGAGATGGCCTGATGCCAGGTAAGCATATCTGGTGAAAATTAGGGTTATAACATATGCCCCCTAATGTGTGAGGTCAGAAGAGCATTTGATGGCTGAAATACATTAACAATCTTCACCGATGTGCTGAACAAGTGAGCCCAGGGACCATAAATTGGGAGGTGTCGTCTGCAAAATTATAATTGTCTCACCGAGGTGGGCATACCCATGCTTAGGATAAAATAAAATCATGGATACCAATAAAATACACTATATATCCATGTCATATAACTATATAAAGTGTAGCTGTGAGCAATACACAACAGAGCTACATCTCAAAATAAAAAAGATATACATGTAGAGTATCCATCTTCTAGAAGCTGATAAGGCCTGATGGTTGGAGATGAGGTCTTTAGAGCTCGAGAAACAACTTCAAAATCTTCAAAACTCGGGTAGGAGTGTAATATGAGTGTACGACTTCACTACCTAGAGGTCTTCGACGGCTCATCGGTCATGGACTAGAGAATCTTGATGATGAGACTGAAGGCTTCATTGATTTCAAAAAAAAACTTGATTGGATGTTTAGGATGGCTGGGCATGAGGTCAAGAGACAAAATACAGAGGGGCCAACTTGGGCTTGGTAAAAAATTCTCTTGGAAAATAGCACGACAAATGATGAGACTCAGGCAGCATGGCATTAACATAAGTTTACGAGGCAGGAGGCAACGCAAACTCTCCATATGTTTGGAAGAATAACCAAACAGAGGACACAACTCTATGTAGTGAGAATAGCTTCCTAAGGTCATATTAAATCCTAGAGTTTGATGAACAAATAGATAGATGTGCTTTATCCAAGGGCGACTCATTATGCTGTCAATAAAGAAAATAATTTTCCCTTCCTCGTTTTGGGGTATATTTGTTTTTTTTTGTCTTTTTCAATAATTTTGGAAAAAGAATAAAAGAATGCTACGTTACAAAGGAGGGATGAGTGTTGCAAACATACAAGTTCGAGGTGCAAGGACAAGGCTGATGTTCAAATTAAGGACACTCAGGAAAAATCCTCCAGGGACCAAAGGTGTCAAGACCCAGAGGCAAAGTGTTACAGGGCTTGCATATAAGGCATGCTTTAGATGGTTCAGTTGAGAGCAACATGGAGCTGGCATTAGGCAAAAGACGTGGGTATGCAAATGCAATTAATAAAACACACAATGGTAACATCCTTCGATGTGAGTTTAACGAGCCCAAAGAAGGTAAGCTAGGTGATTTTTCATATTTAGAGAGTTTTAAAAACGTAAAAGGAGAATCCACTGGGGTACCTTTTTCGAAGGTAGTCTAGTCGGTTCAAAAAAGGGGTAAACTAGCACTGAAAAGATGTTTATTCAAAACAATTTTAACGAGTGTGAGAAAGACAAGATCACTCGACCATTTTTTCATTTTTAAGGAGTTTGAAAAAATCTTAACTATGGACTCCGTCAGGAATGTTTTTCTGAACCATTTTAATGAGTGTGAAAGAATAAGGTCACTCGACGATCTTTTCAATTTTAGGGAGTCTGAAAAGAGATTAACTATGGACTCCGTGGGGGTTCCCTTTTCGTATATTCAGTCCCTCAGGCCCGAAAAAGGGTTAAAATGATACCTGAGAGTACTCTTCTAGAGAAGTGAAGTGCCTTAGAGTATACCTGTGTTCGTACAGTTGACCGTCTGGACCGAAAAAGGGGTAAACTACCACCGGATAGACATGACTTCAAATTTTATTTTAACGAGTGTGAAAGGCCACAAGATCACTCGACAATCTTTTCATGTTTAGAGGGTCTGAAAAGGTCTTAAAATAAGACCCGTTATGTTTTTTGGGAGTCTCGAGGGTGAGGTCAGGAGTGAAAAGGAATCATGCAAATGAGGCTCAAAATCGTAATCAGGAAAAACAAAAAGGACTCTCGAGCCTACATTCGTTAGTGACAGCATGGACACCATAATGAAACTAGGATCTCCCTAGGGAATCCATGTTACGGTAAGCTCTACCACCAAATCGCGACACTTCTAAAGCAGCAATGATGGTTCCATGTCGTAACCTGATGGGATTGATCCTATGGCAAAGGGATAAAGACAATGAGATACAAAAGTCGGGGTGGAAACCTAACCTTTATGCTCAATTTGATCATCTGAGGTTTTTCCCACAGACCGTCAAAAGTGACCCAAAACTCTTAAAAAATGTCCTGATACGCGATCATAACCTTCCAACGTAACTCCTGACTCACTCTAAATGGTTTTCAATTTAAATAAAATGATAAGGGGGGCCAAAAAAGTGACAAAAAGGGGCCAACAAGTCTATAAATAGAAGCTAGCAGCTCATTATCACCATTGTTGATTTGGAAATTGACTCTAGAGAAAAAAACCCTTTGATAAAAGTGGTGATTTTGGGAGATATAGTGGATGAAACGACCATCCGTCTAAAACAAGTAAGTATAAACTCTCTCCTCTTGTAAATTAAAACTTTATTTATGCTTTTAGTTTCAAGTTTTGGGGGGGCGTCGACCTTCAAAAGGTAGGCCCTAGGTCCACATGGGTTTTCTTATGATAGGCCGCGTGTACACTCGGGCAGAGGAAAAACTGCATGCGTGTACACGCGACTGTCATCATTACAACCCGCATGGACCCTTTATTTAATGATTTTTTTTTTTTAAATCAAGGGTTAACCCTCCTGAACTTGGTGTTTTTGTAGGATGTATGTTCATTGGAGGGAAAGAGAGCATGAGGAGATTAGTGAGTTGGTCAGGGAAGACCCCAATGTTGTTGCTTCCTTAATGCAATGTGGACTGCTCAAGTTCTTCCTATGTCCTTTTATGCAGGCACAACCTAGGCTAATGAATGCCTTGGTTGATTATTGTCATCCCGACGTAGAGGCCTTTATGTTAGAGGGGTAGTCACTGGTGCCTACTACAGAGGACATACATTTTTTGACTGGCCTCTCCAGGAGAGGGGAACCAATCAATTTCTAGACATTTCCTTCGGGGCCTCATAACATATCGGAATTGATAGGACTTTATTGTGAGGCTGGTACAGAACGATCGAGATCACAGGTGCCCATAAGCAAGATCAAAAATTTATCACTGCAGGCGATTGTGTTGCTTGTTGGGTGGATGATTGGTTCTGCGGCTCTACCTTGTATGAACAGGCATCTAGATTGTATGAAGAGGCAACTGACAGATTGTATGAAGAGGTAGCTGACAGATTTTTCGGTCACGGACACAGAGGAACTTCGGGTTCAGGACGATTCTATTCTCTTTCTTCTTTGAAAGAGTTCCTAGTTTCAGTCCTCTAGTGGTGGTACGAGGACATCAGGCCTCTCTTCCTGCGGTTTGCAGATGGGCAATGTTACTACCACGACAGGGTGGTGGAAGGACCAATGAGTACTTTGATGACAATTTATTTTCTTGGTTGTCACGACAGATCCGAGTCATAGAGGATTACCCTTATGCTGGGATTAATTTCTCGAGAGATCTAGAGATATTGGTACCTCCTAGAGAGGAGCGAGGAGATATGGGTACGTTTGCATCGTTTTTCTTTTTCTTTTTGTGAAACATATGTAATTTTTATGTTTATATATATATATATATATATATATATATATATATATATATAGATATCATTTTTTTATGCCAGAGTATTTGACAGATATGTGTCTATTATGTGCATATGTGGGACTAGTGCAACCTGCACATTACACGAGGAACATGCATCGTCCTCAGCCAAGGGCTGCACCTGCTGTCGTATGGGGACCAACAACAGTAGGAGAGCTTCCAGCCAGTGAAGCTGAGAGGGTTTTGAGAAAAGTCAAGCGAAACTTTACTTCTCTCACCCACACAGTCCCTATGGAAAATATTGAGGATCTGCCACCATCTATGCAAGCTCATGTAGTGGGGGTACCATGGATGTGGGTCCGACTGTTTTGGTGTTTGGAAAACATTGTTGATCATTACAATAGGGCCCATAGGCCCTGACCTTAGTTAGTCTATACTTTTCACATGCCAAGAGCACTACTTGTATATATTGTTTGAGGGCATAATCCCCATGACTCGTTATTGGTCGTATTTTTGAGGCGCTTGCATCCACCTATGTACTCTGATAATTATGATATTATATATGGATTTTTATATCTTTTTGTGTCTTATGGATCATATTTTCCTTTAAAAATGTATTTACATGTTTATGTGTATGTCTTTTTATATGTGTGCGAGAGTATCTGTAATTTGGTTTAATCTCCTAGGAACATGAAAATATGTAATATAATAAAAGATTCATTCTAAGAGACGTACCCTAAGGAATCGTCGGTGTAAATTAGAATCATGAACATGGTAGATTCTATTTAACTGAGACACAACTAGATGAGAATCTAAATAGATCTGGAGATGAGAGATACCAAATGACAAGGCGTCACGAAGAAACTCAATAATTGCACTGTACTCAACGACATTGTTGTGGTGTCACCTAAGCATATACCTCCGAAAGATAATAACTGGCCTTGAGGTGTAAAAATTACCCAAGTTGCGGAGGCAATCCTCCGAGTGTGTCGGCTAGCACCATCTATGTACCCAATGAATACCTTTGATTCACTTGACATCTGCCATAGTGACAAAAGATAACATAAAAAATGACACGTCCATAATACTAAAAGAAACTAGAAAGTAATAGTACAAAGACTATACATATGTTACAAAAATTTACTCAAGGTGACCTACCTATGAGTAATACTTCTTGAGGTAGAGCCCATTTCTAGGCTCTGCCAAAGCATTTCCATCAAATTCAACCAGACGATAAGCTCCCTTTTTTAGAACCTCTTTTATGATGAAAGGTTCGAACCACATGGGTTTAAATTTTCCTGCCCCCAGGGGGTCCTTATCTTGGTCATAGACCAAGACAAGGTCGCCTTCAGAGAAAATCCGAGGATGAACGGACCGATCATATTGACACTTGACTTTATGTTTGTGAGCCTCATTGGCCTAGGCCGCATCACGACGTTGCTCATTGAGCTACTCAAGGTATAATAACCGTTCTTAAAGTGGAGAAGTGTCTGGCAATCACTGTATTTCCAGCTTTAGGGATGGGATTTGACATTCTATAGGAAAGATTGCTTCCATCCCGTAAACAAGTTGAAAAGGTGAGAAACCAGTTGCAGTCTTAATAGACTTTCGGTAAGCCTATAATTTCAAGTATAACATCAAATGCCAATTTGACTTGGATGAGTTGATCGTTCACTGTAGGATGGTCTTAAGACATTTATTTACAGATTCCACCTGACCATTTTCTTGGGGATAGTAGGGTGATGAATGTTCTTGCCACAATCCAATATTTGATGTTAACTCGGTCATCATCTGGTTCTGAAAGTGACTGCCATGGTCAGTGACAATCTCTTTTGGGACATCGAACCTTGCTATTATCTGGTTGAATAAAAAGAGAGCCGCAATCTCTCCATCATATTTAAACATTGGCATAGCTTCGAACCACTTCGTGAAGTAGTCTATAGATACAATGATATAATGGTGCCCCCTTGCTGAAGGAGGGTTGCATGTAGTGTAATCAATCCCCGACTTGGTGAAGGGACCAACTGTGATGATAGGAAGCATGGGAGAAGGATGTGCCCTCATCTTTCGAGAGAAGATATGACACGGGTGGCACTTCTTGACCGATTTGATACAATCTTTGATTAGTGTCGGCCAGAAGTAACCTGCTCGTAAAATCTTTTGGGTTGTTTCCAACCCAGACAAATGACCACCACATGCTCTGGTATGGAAATAGTTAAGCATGATAATTTCTTTTCCGTGAGTGAGACATCGACATAGGATGCAGTCTACACCTCTTCAATGCAATGTATCGTTGAGTATGGAATAATTCTTGGCCTGATGGCGTATACAACCACTCTCATCATGATAAGAAGAGGTGGGGCACTTCAAAGTCTAGAGATAGAGAAGTATATCTCCATACCAGGGATTCGAAGATGTGATCAAAAACATATCTCCTCTGATAGGTGACTCTTTGGGCACAACATCACCTGACTCAACCAGAAGTTCCGAAATAATTTCTGCGAAGACCAGTGACTTTTTGGATTTCACTGAAATGAAATCTAAGTCAAATTCCTGGAGGATGACTATCCATGTACTGATCTTTCCGCCTATTACTCGTCGTTTCAACATGTATTGAAACAGATTCACAACAACAATGACGGTGGTCTTGCGAAACAAAACATAATGACGGAACTGTTGAACAACATGGACTACTGGCAATGCAAGTTTTTCGATATGAAGATAATTGAGTTCCAATCAGACTAGGCCTCGGCTCAGTAATAGATCACATATTCTAAGAAACAATCGTCTTCCTGAATGAAGACTATGATGATGGTTGACTTTGCTGCAGCCAGGTATAATAAGAAATCTTTGTTATAGTTAGGTGGTCGAAGCAGAGGGGCAGTTGTGAGGGCATGTTTCAATGCTTAGAAAGAGCATTGAGTGACATCGTCCCAATAAAAAGGAACGTATTTCTTCAGTAAGCCCATAAAAGCCTTTGTGATATCGACATAGTTAGTGATGAAACGCCTTAAAAAATTTGCCTTGCCCTGTAGACTCTGAAGTTGAAGGATTGTGCGTAGGGGAGGCAACTGAATTATTGCCTCAACCTTGAGAGGATTGACCATGATCCATGTTGTTGACACTTTGAAACCTAACAAATGTACTGATGTTACGCAAAAGATGCACTTGCTTGGATTCAAGCGAATCTGGAAGTAGCGACATCACTCAAAGATAAGTTGGAGGTGTGTGGGATGATCCATTCTCTTGCGAGATCAAGATGCTAAATCATCTAAATAGGCCTTGACTATATGCTTGAGATCATGGAAAGAAAAAGACATGGCCTACTGAAAGGTCGCTCCAACATTTTTGAGACCAAAGGGAATCTTACAATATGTGAATGTACCCCATGGACAAATGAATGTCATTTTGTGATGGTATTTAGGTTTGATTTTTATTTGATTATATCCCGAAAAACTGTCCATGAAAGAGAAGGCCTCGCAACCTACACATTCATCAATTATCTGGTCAATGAATGGTGTGGGAAAATTATCTTTTGGACAGGCCTTATTCAAATCATGGAAGTTCGTACATACAAGAATCGTGCCCTGTTTCTTATTGACCGGCATAGGATTTGACACCCATTGGATCAAATGGATAAGATAGATAAAACTAACTTTTAGTAGGTTCTCAACTTCAACCTTAATGGTTGTTTCTTTCCTGGGATTAACTGGATGAAGCTTCTACTGAATAGGCTTTCCATCTGGATAAGTTGTGATTTCATGTTCGACTACTTTTGGATTGATGCTTGGCATTTCCTCGAAAGACCAGACAAAAACATCGCAGAATTCTTTAAATATATATGTGTAGATTTGAATCTCTCCGGGGGAACAGTCAGCTCTGATGAAAACATTCTCCACGACGCCAGGTGTTCTAGAGATATTGATTGGTATGGTTTCAGTGATAATTACTACTTCGTCGGAGAGCAAGACTAAGTCCAATGAATCGATGTCAGCAAGAGAACGTTGAGCCCAAATAGGCTCCAAAGTTGGATCTAACTCTTGTGCAGGAGCTGGATTTGTGTCGGTCAAAGCTTGCTAGACTAAAGAACATGCTACTTTAGTTGCAGACAAGGGCATGGACATGCCCGAGTGCCCTTTCCCTTCCATCATGGACGATGGGGAGGAAATTATCCATGGATCATTGAAGCAAGTCATGTGAAACGACGAAACTTGGAAAATCTCAACCTTATGGTGGTCGGATATGAATTTGACATCGCCTTGAGGGGCTAGGTAATCGAAGGTACCCATCAAAGAGGGGAACAAGCCAACCCCTATGTTGACTATGCCTGGTTGGGGATTATCAATCATCGGGACTGCAGATACCCCCAATGAAGGGTCAGATATAGAGAAAGACAATTGATCAATGGTCACAATCTAGTCCTCGTGTGGAAAAAAAAAGACCCGAAAAACTATAGCAACCATTGCTTGCATGGTATAATTCCAACTCCTTCCTAACAAGAGATTGTAGTCGAGAGACATGTCATCTACTTCTACCTCAACGCACATGGTCTTCCCTCCTAACTGCATGGGGAAAGAGGGAATGATACCATGTGGTCATAATGAATGACCGTCGAAAGCAGTGAGAAGAGTAGGTGATGGAGACAAAACGGGATGGCCAATGGCCTTCCTACATGCCAATGACATAACTCATGTCGAGGCGCCCTCATCAACCACTATGCAGAAAATGTTTTGAGTAAAATTTATTGTGGGGTGAGCCACTACTATCTGAAACGCTATGTGGTAAGGCAAATGAGGTTTTAAGTCGGTTGTATCTAGCATGATTGTACCCGGTTTACAAGTCTCGGTAGATCCTAAAGTGACTAAAAAATCTTTCCTCTGGGAATGGCAGCTTTGGAGGACCTCCAAAGCAGACATCACACAAGGGGTTTGAGACAAATCCTCCACCACAGAATAGTTCTCGGCAGCCCTTGCATTTGGGTTGTGAGAAGATTTTTTGAACACGCCTTTTGGGATGTGTGTCATTGTTTCACCCAAAGTCTTCTCGATCTGGAGAGGAAGAGATGGGAGTTAGGCTTCTTTGCCCTTCTTAGAAGTTCTTGGTTTACTGTAGTCATGCTCTCTAGTTGATATAAAAGAATCACCCTTCATCATATACACATTTGCGGATGCGGGATTGTTTGAAGATGGAGAGGGTCCTTGCCTGCCCCCTTCCGCGCTTGTAGAGGCTTGGGTTAGGTTTTTCCCATGTTGAAATGGATTGGTTAACACGGAAGGCTATTGTTGTGTCACAAACTTTTGGGCCTCTGCAAGCCAAGGACATTGGTGGGTCAGGTGGTCTTTCGCGCACTGGTTGCACAGATACCTCACCTTTCATTTCTTTGTGTTTCCCCTGCCAGCATTATTAGTGGGTTTCTTATCACCCTCACCCTTCTTCCGTTGTTTTTTATTTCCTTTAGGCTACTGGGTGGCCTTTGGATTTTTCAATTTCACTGTGTGTACATCCAACGTTTTAGTAGGGGGAGCATCCAAAATAGTAGTTTGGCCGGCCTCTGTGTGTTGTATAGAAAATTGTTGCAATTGCTTCGTCAGTTGCTCAACGGGCTTTGTTTGTGTTGAACCAACAATACCATCGGCATGTGGTCTAGCTCTCTATCTGGTTTTATCAAGTATTGAGCATGGTGCATCTGGCAAGATCTCGTATAATAAACCGAACTAAGAATAGATTAGCTCAAGTTGTTGAGCTCTCATGATGGTGTCTTCTTCGGAAAACACTCTTGATGTCACGACGTCTTTGGATAATTGTGGGACCAAAGACTTAAGGAACCACTTGAGAAGGAATGTTGGTGGGACTGGTACCTTAATTAAACTCTTCTAGTGTCTCCATTCTCAGATGTGATCAGTGATATGGTCCGCTTTTGTCTATGCAAAATTGGCCAGCAATTCTGTGCCAGCATCGTATCTCACAGGTAATTGGAAATGGTTTAGGAAAGCCATTGCCAATTTGTCGAAGAAAGAGTATCTTGAGCGGTCGAGCTCAATGTACCATTTCACAACACTCCCTATGAGAGTACATTGAAACAATCGCAATTCTATGGAGTTGTCTTTCAACGAGTTAGACGAGCACCAAAGATGGAAGGTGGTCACAAGATCTCTTGGATATTCGTTAGGCTTGGCCTCAAACTTTAGTATGTACGAAGGAAACTTCGTCACCATAGGGGGCCAACGTAGATCATGATAGATAGGGTCATTCAACAACCTTGTCAAGTCTTGCAAATGCAAAGTTGCCAGGAAAGGTAGTTTGGGTTGTTGGTGATAACCATGGAAAAAGGGACCTAGAGTTTGACTGGCACCAAGTTGCCAGGAAAATTTCGCCTGCTGGCCTGGGTTCTGGTAAAATCCATGGCCATGAACAGTGTACGAATTTTGTGTGTGAGGAGACATCATCGACTGATTCCCAAAATATGACGTAAATGGTTGGGCCTGCATTACATTCGAAGGACTTTGGGAAGGGTTGCCCCATGTCGATCCCATGGGGATGGGCATAGTACCTTGTCTGGGGTTCCATTGGTTGTGAAAATAATTTCCCTAGATCGACATTCTTGATGAGGGAACTGATCCCTGCCAAGAATTCCAAGGCCCTAATGTCAAATAAGTTCATGGGTTTTCCCCATGTGCAGGAATAGTACCCTACATAGGAATAGGTTGTCCGTAACCGGGATTTCCCCTGGTCAGGAAAGTAGCTGATGAGAAAGTGTTGTTACCAAATGCACCAAACAAATGAAACGATGTGGAACCTACCAACATATTATGAGAAGGTGGTCCTTGAATCCCTATTCCAAATAAACTTTGGTGTGTAGGTGGCCCAGCTAATTGATGGTGGGTGCCACCGAGCGAAGGGGACAAAGGAGGTATATGATCTCCCCCGTAAGGGAAAGCATTAAAAGGAGTTGAAGTGCCCCCCATGTGGCCTTCCATAGGAGCGCTAGAGATCCCTTCCCCCAGACCTAAAGTCTGTGAAGTGGAGTAGGAAAGCATAGGACTTGTACTTGAGCTAGGCATCCCATATGAGAATGAAGGGCCTGTCACACTCGGTGTGAAAAGGACTGTGGCTGCCACCATAGATGGGATTGGACAACTATTCGAGGTAGAGGTGGTCGATACCATGGTGGCTCGAACTAGTGATGGTGGGTTAGGAGGTGGAAAATCTCCTGTGGTGACAACCGTAGTGGGAATTGAAGAATTCCCAGAATAAGTGAAAGCATTTGTTTCCATTGTTGCGTGCGACACTGTCTGGCACTCGTAAGGGTGAATCAGTATGATGATGGGTGTCAAAATATCAATGGTTGGAGTTTCGAATGGACCAAGAGATTTCACTCCAAATTCTAAAATGGTCGTTTCCTTCGGATGTTGGTCGGGTACAATTTCTTGTGATCTGGTAGCTTCAAAATACCCTTGTCAGTCTAGCTTTCGCCTCAGTGGTGGCGGAGGTGGCTCCAATGTAACCAGTAATAGGCCCAAAAGCCTTCGTGATCGACGGAGCTCATGATCCTCCACTGTGTGAGAAGATCAAAGACACCCTATGGCTTTCTATTCATTCAAAAAGCAACACACACTAAAAAAGTCCCTCCAAGATAAAACAAGCAAACACTAAACTAGTTGGAAGAATAGTTACAACAATCAACACTAGAGCAACTTACCGGTGCAATTGAAACTCGAACACAGAAGCAACCTCTGGGTATAATATGCAAAGAGTGGCCCGATGTCTATCCTAGGTACCATGGTATACCCTCGCAGTCACCTGTGTATGTCTCTAAAAATATAGGCAACTAGGTTTCCACCGCGCGAACAGTCACTAGGTGGGTACAATCAAAAGTCGGGTAGACCACAATAAACAGGGTATCGAGCCTGAAACCTATCAAGAGTATCGAAGGCAAGTGGTCTGGAAGACAACTAAGGATCTCGAATGGATTCGAGACCCACGAAGCTCTGTGGAAAATGCAATTGACAGAATCCCAAGACACGCCCTCTATATGTGTTCTTCAATACGATTGGTCCATTTTTGGAGGGGTTATCTCTGCTACCTTTCTGCACACGACCTTGTGTTTAGCCCCTATGTTAAAGGGGGGTCCCAGATATATTTCATGATACTAGACTTTGACACTCCCTAACTCAGAATCCAATGTTTGATTTAATGGACTTGAAGAGTTTCCTCTCCAACCTAATTCAAGGCCCTAACCCTAAACTAGTTGGTTGACCCTACAAACATAAAAAGTCTAATGAATTTTATATTTAGGGTTAATTTTTATGGCTTGTCTTAAGTCAAAGGTTATGAAAATGAAACTGGTGATGTTTGAAAGATGAAAGCAAAATAAACAGAAAGATGGAAAAAAAATACCTTCACTTAACTCAAATCTTAAACAACTTTTCAAACTTAAAAATTTTCTAAGATCTTTGAACAACAAATTCAAAGTAGGATTTCACTTGACTACGAGCTACTTATGATATAAGTAAACCTTCAAGAACTTATGAAAGAAAAGACTTTTCCTTGGTTACTAATGCAAAACAACACTATTTAACCAAACAAATAAATAAAAGTTTTTATTTATTTATTTGAATGCTCACAAAGCAAAAAGGAAAAATATCAACATGTAAAAACCAAGAAAACTTTTGGCCTAAGAGCAGATTGCAAAGAGTCACTTTAAAAATCACACACAAGAAAATTAAAATTGGGCTCTCACACTTGTCTAAAAACCCTATAAAAGAAAATTTTGAGGAAAACTTCTTAATGAAAAAGAAATCTATTGTTGTGATCAAACCTAAGTTATTGACTGCTATGACAGAGACCCAAAAACCTGAGAGGTATAACTCTTTTCAATGGAAAGGATGACTGCCTCACCTTCAACAAAAAATTTCTCCACAAGCACACTACTGATAGTTCAACAGCAAGTGTGTGCACGCAAGTTGTGTAAAGTCAGAGCGTGTGTACACACGTGCTAGCCTTATACAGGCCGCGTGTATCTCTGAAACTCTAAGACAAATGAAAGGCCAAGAAATCCATCCCAGGCAGAGACTACTCATACTGAGAACCATGATCTCTTGAAGACTTAGACACTTACTTTAATAGAAAAAAGAAAACAATTCAAGGAAAACTTCATAGAACAAACCAATCTGAGGTGAAACTTAAGTTATAGACTACAAACAACAAAGACTAGAAAGAGTTCCAGAAAACCCCTGAGAAGGACTATTTCTGACAGGGGAGAGGATGAATGCCTCTCTAAAATAAATTTTATAGAATCATACACGTGACTAACACTTCCTCATCTAGCATGTACATGCAGGATGTGAGAAGGTAGGGTGCGGGTACATGCATGCAAACCTTATAAAGGCTGCATGTACCTCTATGGGTCTCGAAAAGGAAAAAAAAAATGCAGTCAAGCAAAGAAACAAAGATAATTGGTATGGAATACCAGAATCTCTGTTAGCTCATAATTTTGCATAAACTTTAAAAACAAGGAATGAAACCAGTTTTTAAAAATACCCAAAAAATATTCTCAGAAACCCTAGAGATCCCCAGTATGGTTGCCAATTCTATTGTGGGTGGGAAATTCCTCCTATGAACTAGCACTAAGGGTTTTATCATGCATTCATAAATGACCTAAAGATTCGTACTTTTTACCATCATCCCATGCCTAGACCCCCATTACTCATATGTAAATACAAGGCTCAAGAGATTAAGTTGGCGTACCTTATTCCTTGTGTTTGATGTCGATCCCTTTTCTCACTTGGTCATTCTTTGACTGCAAATATCCTCCCAATGCTAACCTCCATTCACTAAATACAAAAAGAGAACTCCACATTCATTTGATCTATGAAGTAATGGATTAGATATTTAATCAATCATACAATCAATATTCCAATAATGACAATCTCATATGGCAGGACGGGAAAAGCAATTCTTTTATTAACTTCACAATGATACCTTACAATGATAAATTCGGATACTACTCCTCAATCCTGGTCCTGGGCTCTTCTTCCACTGTCTTCCAACTACTTTTCTCTATACTTCTCTTTGCACAAGGATGGCTAAAGGTTGGGACAAAGGGAATGCTTAATCAGGTATAGTCTCTTTACTATGATTCTCCTCCTCCAAATGGGACCCCTAACCCTTCCTTTATAGGCTAAAAGAAGCTAGGTATTATGACGAATGTCTAGCCATGCATGGTCGAAAGGTTTAGTTAACTTACCCAAAGTTGTGTGTTCCATCAACAACTTTCATGTTTTTGTGATTTTGTAGGTACACGTGGGTTGTCTTGGGTCATCTAGCATGTACACGCGTGCAGTAATGTAGCAGGGCACATGGGCCTTTATAAAAGGGGTTTTTAAGAAGAGTTGTTCAACAGTGTTTTGGCAGAGAAGGAATCTGAGATGGACCGATGCCAGGTAAGCATGTCTGGTGAAAATTAGGGTTATAACACATGGCAAGGGAGTTGAAATCATGAAAAGAAGCACATGGTAATTCAATATACCACTTTGTTGCAGATCCCGTAAGTGTTCGCTGGAAAAGATGCAAATGTATAGAATCATCCATGAGGGAGTTTGATGAACACCACAAATGGAAATTCATCACATGGTTATTTAGATCTTCTCCATATTTTCCATCAAATTTTGGAATATCAGAAGGAAGTTTAGCTAGAATAACTGGCCAAACTGGTGAATGAAAAATAGGATCATTGGTTAACCAAGACAAGTCTGGGAGATCCGGATTCGCAAGGAAAGGTAACTGTCGGTTAATTTGTAGATGATATTGGTGTGGCATAGGAACACCAGTAGGACCATAAATTGGGTTAGGTGGATAATTGTAACTAGTAGGTCCTCCTACATACATTTGTTGCTGACTAGGATAAGCAAGATTCGATATGGTTGAGAAACATTTACATAACCCGGTGGGTTATAAGCATTATAAGTCAGGTGATTTGCTTACCCATAAGGAGGATAAACGTTTTTCCCTTGAAGAGGGTAAGAAGTAGATCCTAGAGGCGGATACACATTAGGGGGAGAATAAGCATTAGACCCTTGGGGAGGATAAGGTTGTTTTCCTTGAGGATTCCAGGTGGTGTTTGGGATACCACCCGAGTAAGTTTTCCCATAAGATGGTACAGAAGGAACATGATTTTATACGCCTCCTTGTGGATTATGATATGAGTGCCCCCCAATGTGGGGTTGGGTAAATGTGCCTCCCGAAGATACTCCCCAGGATTGTGAAGGGTTTCCAGCAAACGACTGTTACCCCCCTACTAGCGGTGGATTAACGACCGGGGTATGACTAGCAAAGGGAGGTTTCCCTCCAAGAAGAACATGAAAAGGGGGTTGTCCCCCGGGAGGGGTAGGCCCACCATAGGATGGTGGTATTCCAGGAGGGATAGGTCTGCTAGATGTTTTTTTCCCTCTAGACAATTGTTGGTTAGAAAGGGTTTGCATTTGCTGGTGCAAATATGTCCCAGCAAGATCGTGCGAAACATGTGGAACTATAGAGTGAAAGTTTGTAAAAGTGGGGGTAGGGATCAAAGTTCCTTGGGAATGAGTAGAGGTGGTGATTCTAGCATTAGGATGGACTTGTGCTAACGTAACAGTAGGGTTAATGACCTGATTGATGGGGTGATTCATAGTTTGAATGGATGGTCATGTTTCAAGAGGAGGGTCATGAGGACTAAAGGGTTGTCAAATAGATTCAAAATTCTCATAGAGATAGCGTCCTGATGAAGTCCTCCATACAGAACGACCATGTGTGGTATTTGTATCTACTGTAATGGTAGGAGCTGCAGGAGTCTTATACTCATCACCAAATATTGGTTCTGTGGATCCCATATATGTTTCGGTAAATGCTCTCTTAGGTAACTGTGGTACCTATTCATCTATGACATTCCCAAGGGATTCTAAATGAAGTAAAAGAGGTTTGAGAGGGGTTTCTGACACAGATGTAGTGCGAGGAGTGGGATTTTCAACCATAACCAAAGTGCTTTCTGGATTGTTTAACGGAGGAGTAACAACACTCCTAATGTCAGATTGATTTTCTGCCTCTCCACTGTAGTTTTCTTCTGGAGGGTTAAGAGGTAAGGGTTGGTAGCCTTTCGGAGGCATCCCTTGCATCCTATGCGATCGATGAAGAAATTTATCATCTACAGGCTCAATTTTGGAGAAGAATAGCGCACGATGAAAATCTAGGGACGACTAACAAAAAGAAACAACATACACTAATAAAATCTAGGAATCAAAACCAAGCAAATGAAACCTTCTCTCAATGATCCTACTAGTTGGTGATGAAATCCAGCGTCATGTGATCAAGTCAAGAAGGGGCTAGGATATGTTGCAATAGCTACAATGGTGACCTGCTTAACGAAATTTCACCTTGGTGCAAGCTTCCACGCAGCAATTGTGGATTTACCCTCTAAGGAGCCCGAGTGAGTTTGACCAATTTTTGTTCCAGGTACAATGAGACTTCCCTTCACCGTCACCTCATGTGAGTACCTAAATATTATGGAAACTAAAGACACCAAATCCCAGTCAGCCCCTAGGTGGGTACAGTCGACAATCTGGTCTGAACGTATGGTCAGGATAACAAGTCCAAAATCAACTCGAGAGGCTCCCACACATAATCGTTAGTATACCTTCAAGTGACCCCCAATATATGATCCGACCACTACAAATAGTTGAACCACAGAGGGATAATCTCTGTAATTCTTATGAATGTGACCTCGTGCATAACCCTTGTGTGAGAGAGGGATCCCAGAAAGCCTAGACAACAATTGGACTTGACTCTCCCTATCTCAGGATGCTAATGTTTGTTTTGAAAAACTTTGGAGAGTTGTACTCACAGCCTAATCCAAAGTGCTACTCCTAGTCTAATGTTGGTGGAAGATCCTAAAAACAAAATGTTCTAGATAATTTTTAACTAGCGTTCATTTTGCAGTTGTTCTTTACTCAAAGGGTGTATGATAGTGAAATTAACAGTATTATGACTCAATTCCCCAAAAATTCATAAGAAATGATAAGTAGTCCTTTCTTTCAATAAATTCCTATTTAAGTGAAAGAGAAAGAGTTGTTTTCACTATCAAACACTAAGATGCAATGTCCTCATACAATTGTTTCTCAATCAAATCTAATGTAATGCTAAATTTTTTAGAAATGCCTTCTAATATCCAAACCAATCACTAAAAAATGTCCTTTCGCTTATATGTGAATGATAATCAGATGTAAAACTTCTAATGTCAATCAGACTTCGGGATTAAACAATCATAAACAAACCTCAAACAAACAAAAAATACACTCTCGTTATGAATAAACAAGAAGGACAAAGATAACCAAATTTTCAAACAAGAACCAAAAGCCCTCAAACAAAAGAGAAATGCTAGAGAACATACCTCAAAGATCAAATGGAAAGGTTCATAGACCTTTGGATTTCCTCAAAAAATCTTTCACTCAGTCAGATAAACGAGAAGAAAACAACAAGTTAACTCTAGGTCAGTAAAGACAAAGAGTGACTTTAAGGAAAGGAACAAAAATGTCAAATTTCCAAACAAAAGAGGATGAATTCTCATAAATAAGGTGTTGAAGGACAATGATAAAGATGTACTAAGAGTATGAGACTCTGAGCAAGTGAAAAAAAAAAATTGAACCCATAAATTGAAAACCTAGAGGATTTTTCATAGAAAAGGGGGTAGCGCTCTGGTGTAAGGGTCACTAGAGCATTCCAACGCTCCGTGTAATACCACCAGGGAATTTTAATGCTCTGATAGTAAGGGCAGGGGAGCGCTCTGCTTCAGAAGTTCATAAAAATGCCCAGAAACTCAAAAAATCAAGCAAACTCAACAAATTAGGGTGATCATGATGAAATAAAGAGGAAATCAAACAAATCTAAGAATCAAAGACAGTATGAAGAAGGTCAAATGAGTGGGAAAAGGGCCAAAACAAGATCTGGTAATGGAAGAAAAAATCATAGCTCTTCCCTAGTATGGTCGCCAATTTATATTACAAGTGAATTCTCCTGCAGACAAGTGGATTCCCTCTTGGTCTCTAGAATCCTAAGGACAAGACCGAAAAGTTCTTAACATGGACACTGACATCCTTTTAGATATAATAAAGCTAACATACAAAGGATAAGAAGAAAGATATGTACCTTATTAACGAAATTTGTCCTTGAAAATTCCAGGTTGAGCTTTGATCCTGAGCTCCCTGATAGGTCCTGTAGAAAAAACAAAGATACAATGGACTTCCTATTCTACTAATATTAGCTCGAATATAGATCTATCTACTAAAGACAAACTCATATGGAACAAACATAAGTTTGAAAGAAACAGGACAAGCATTGATATATTGATAAGAACAAGTAAAGTACTTATAATCCTTTGATGAAGGTGCAACAACTTCTTCCAGTTCTCCTTGTCCAACCCCTTTTCTCGAGTAATCTACACTCATTTCTTTGATGAAGTATCACTTATGAGATCATAAGTTTCACATATCCAATCCTTTCTATCAATACCACTTATAGGATCATAAGTTTGGTATCAATCTCTAGTCTCTCCTTCTCCTTTCACCATGAGGAGGCATCCTTATATAACCTTGGAGAGGCCCAACCACTTGAGAGATATTTGGGATAAGTCCAGGATTCTTCTCCTTCAGTTGAGGATCTTCCCTAAGAGCATGCCTTGACCTTCTATTCGAAACCAACCACCTTCATAAATTGAGGGGATTATTCTCTGTTTTAGCTCAACAAACCAAAAGCTCGCTTAGAAAAGGTAGTGCTCCCCCAAAAGGGCACACAAAGCACTCAAACACTCCCCCAAAGAGGCCTAGGGAGTGTTGGCACTCCCTGATAGTGGGTAGGGGAGCGCTCCTCTACAAAATCCATATTTCAGTGGTTCTTTCAGTGGCAAAAGGCTTGTACTCCCTGTCAACTGATTTCTCTTCTTCAAAACTAGTCTTTGAGGTGTCTTAAGTGTCCTTATGATGTCATTAGAGGCGCGACATAGGAAATATGGAAATATGATGTTTACTACATTTGCAACACTTGTGATCAATATGTGACACTTGTGGACAAGATGCGACACTTACAACACTTGTAATGATGACACTTGTGACATTATTGAAGTGAGTAATTTTGATGTATAACAAGTGCACTATACCCTCATTTGTGGGAGAATTACAAAGCTTTGTGCACCCTTTTGGGGGAGCACTAATATGTTTGAGAAATTTTTTGGTTGTTGAGGAAAATCAGGGAAAAATCCCCTTCATCTTGGAAATCAGTTGGATTCGAATCAGAGGTCAAAGCTGGATCTTAGGGAGGATCCGCAATTGAAGGAGAAATATACTCAACCTATCCCAAGAATATTTTCCCTTTTTTCATTTCCTTGGTTTGTCCCTGCCCCTTTCCCACCTTTCATATCACTTTCCCTGGTTATTCATCATCCATTAACCTTCTCCTACCTTCACTAGCAATTTCACCAGTTTTCATGCATTCTGGGTGAGTTTTTGCATGGTTTTTGTCTCTCTTTTATGAGTTTATGGGAGGACCAACGCCCCCCTATAGGCCATACCAGAGCGCCAGTGCTCCCCTATATTGTCTTAGGGAGCATTGAAAAACTTTGTGCACCCTTCTGGGGGAGTGCTAGTCTCTTTTTTGAGAGTTTTTTCCTTCTTTTGTTGAGTCTTTTGCAACCTTTTTTGTAGATCTCTTTACCAAGAGTCTTTGGTTGGTTTTTGAAGTTGTTTGGATTTATTTTTGATGGTTTTTTATTCTTATCACTCCCTCTTATCTTGATTGGAGGATGCAACCTTTTTTAGAAATTTGAAATTGCCTTTTCTAGCTGCTTTTTGTCAGGACAGTTTTGAGTGATTTTCTTTTTCTCCCTATCTTTTCTTGGATTCTTCTCTGCATTTTATTTGTGTTCTTGAATAATTGATTGGTTTTATAATAATTTATGGTGTTATTTCTTGTTAGAAAAAGTTTCTACTTGTTTTCTTTCATACCTCACTGCCTTCATTGCATGCTTTGTTTGTCGCCCTTTTGCTTCGTGTCTTTTGCATCTTCATATGACTCTTTCTCCTAATTGAAAGTGGTGTAGCATTGAAGGATTTGTATTTAATTTATATATAAATCATAATCAAATAAAGAATATAAATGAATTCTTTCTTTTGGGTAGTGAAACTAGCTTGCATTTGAAGTAGTGGAATTGCATGTTTTTTGACATTTTGGGACATTATGCATCTAGAATGATGAATGTTGTCTCCTTCTCGTAGCATAGATTTCATTAGAACAAAAAGATTGCATATTCATCTCTTTGCATAAATTTCGAGTCATTCAAAACACCATATTGTCCACACCATTTTCCTTTTAAGCAACAACAGCCTTAAAAATGAAGCGCTAAACTAAAAATTGATGAGACATTTTTATATTTTATGGTAGCAAATCTACATTAGATTAGTTGTAGGCATTTGGAATAGGTGTGAAAGATAACTTTCCAAAGCTGCAAACAAACATAGAATCTTGTGTTAGGGAGCAGTGAAATCCAATTGCTACATTTTGTCCTGGGAAGCCCTTCTCACACAAGGGTCAAACCTGAGGTCACATTAAGACTAGAAGAGTTACTCACCCTGCTTTGTTGGTCTTAGTGTAGAGATTGTGCATATTATGGGGGTTTCTTGAAGGTATACCCACAATGATGAGTGGAAGCCTTTCAAGTTGATTTCGGGCCAGATACCCTGCCTTTGTGCATGCATCGGACCGTCGACTGTTTCCCCAAGTATCAATGTTGTAGTTGGTAACCTTAGTGGCCTATCTCTTTAGGGTCTTTACAGAAGGTGAAGGTGGAGGGGAAAGTATTCACGGTACCTGGAATCGACGTTGGCTAAACTCACTCGCGCTCCTTGGAGGGTATACCCACAATTATGTGTGGGAGCTTGCACCAAGGCGTGAGTCTGTTAAGCCGATTGTCAACGTAACTTTTCCACCTGCTCTATCTCAGCCCCTTCTTACTTTGTTCCCATGATGTTGGATTTCATCCCAAACTAGTGTGCTCATTGTGAGAAGGTTTTGTTTACTTGTTTGATTACTAGATTTTTAGCATGTGTTGTTTGTTCTCCCTAGAAGAATCTAGCTTGGATCTTTATTTTTTATGGCGTCAATTCCCAGAATGACCAATGAAGGAACCCCTTTGCCAGGGGAAACCTTTCTTTTTCCTTCTTACGAAAACGTTGGTCCTCCTTACATCACTACTTTGAGCCTTCCAGGTCTCACAATTGGGTTATCGGTATGGTTTTTTTCCACTTCGGTGATCTCGAATGCAGGTGCTTCAGATATAAGAAAACCACCCACACATCAACCTCATGTCAACCTTTCTCCTTCTTTTCCCGTCAGGTCTCCTTCCATTTATCCTTCTTCGCCTAGTGAAAAGACTAAATCAAGTAGCTAGGTTGATGAGAAGAAGAAGAAATAGAAAGAGAAGAAGAAGAATAACCTGAAAAGGACCAAGCCTCCAACCATATCAAATGTTGGATCAAGCCTCCAACCCCTGACGTGACCCTCGACATGTGTTCCTTCCAGAGATTTATTCTTCCATCTAGTGAAGATCTCTTGGAAGCCATGACCGAGTTTTGTCCCTTGACATGGTGTCCTTCCAATGCATTATCCTCTTGGAAGCCATGATCAAGAAGAGTTCACAAGTATATTTTCTCTTCTCTGTGGAAAGATCGTTAAAAAATGAAACAGAGGTCACAAGCATAGTTTTTCCTCTCTGTAACAAGCTCGTTAAAAAATGAAACAAAAATCTAGGGATTCAACCCAAATCCTTGAGCATAGTTATTTTCCTATGTCAATCTCATTAAAAAATGAAACAGTCACCTCTCCTATCAGGTCGTGTCTTTCAAAAAATCTCGTAGATGTTGAGTTGAGTCTTTCATTAGGTCTTGTATTTGAACATTCATTTCATCCACCCTTATCCTTTTTCTCCATATAGTACAGAAATTGGTGACAACCTCAAATTCGGTAAATGAATTGAAGCTTGGGAGGCATGTCTCCAGCCTTTGATGATCATTCTGGAGTTAAGATACTAGATTTCAAGATGGGGGCAGAGTACTGATATTATTCTTTGTTCTTTCTCATGCTCGTAAAAACATGAGAATGTAACTGAGCAACCTTTTATCTCTTTTTTGGGCTTGCATGGATATACAAAAAAGGAATCCCGTAGAGTCTTCTTTAATCTCTTTTCCGACTCTCTAAACATGAAAAGATTGTCGAGTGATCTTGCTTCCTTTCACACTCGTTAAACGGTTTGAAAGGGCATCTTTTGAGTGGTAGTTTATCTCTTTTTCAGCCTTGCGAGACTAAAATTACAAAAAAGGACAACACTGGAGTCATCTCTAAGTTCCTTTCAGACTCTCTAAATATGAAAAATCACCGAGTTTACCTTCTCTGGACTCGTTAAACAATCATACATTGAAGGGACCATATGGGACCAAACCCTTAATTCTTCTAGTTCATTAAAAAAAGGAAGAGGGACTTATCGAAGGTGATTTATATCAAGCATGTGTTACCCTCCTCGAGCTTGTTAAACCAAAAAGAGGTACTCGTCTATCTGGATGGGGGAAACAATTGAAGGAAGCAAGACAAGCTATTTTTGAGAACATCGGAAGTAACTCTTACGATTGCCCTTGAACATGACACTTTTTATTTGCATACATTTAAATCCATTAAACCTCTGCATTGAACCAATCCTTTGAGTTTATTTACTCCTTTGGGTCACCCAACGAAAGTCACCGTATCCATTGCATCATCGTGTTTTGGTCCATGTCATGTTTCTGTTGTTGTGCATTAGTGTTCAAGGGAAGTATCTACCTTGAGAGTCAACCATCACAAATTTCCTATTTCAATAGCCATGTCAGTCCATGTTCATATGATCCACCAATTTACATCTTTGTGTTAGTTTCTTGTCGTTGATTGGGGATACATCAAGGCCCTCCTTCGACGATTTTGTTCCTATCGAATTCAGCACATTATCCAGGAACTAGAATTAGAAACTAGTTAGTACCTTGGGACCTGCATGACTTAATGGCAGGCCTCTTCGCATCCAATAGTGGGTTTACATCATTGACCTCTAATCGGATGATTCCACAGATGTTCGACTTCAAATCATATATTCACATTCGTTGGAATGTACTAGGGTACCTTGGGAATCATTAACATCAATGGTGATTTCCCTCGCACTTGTTAACGATTTACCTCATTGACCGATAATCAAGTGGTTTCTACCATGTTTGACATAAAAAAATCTATTCACATGGTTAGACTCGTACCACATCGAGATCGGTAAGAAGACCCTAGTTTGAGTGATCACTCTGATATATACTTTTCCTAGGTTGCGACAAAGTTTCTTTTGAATATTGACACATATATTGTTACATAGATCCACTTTGTATTGGTATGTGGCTATGTGTTGTCATCTTGTAGATCCACTGTGTATTTTTTGTGACTATGATTAGTTCATGTCATGGGAGTATAGATCCACATTGTATCTTTGGTGGCTATACCATTTTGTTAATACAATTATGGATCTGCAGTGTATCTTATGGTGGCCATACCTTGCACATCTTTATCACCCAAGCATAGGTATGTCTATCATGGGTTTGAAACATGTCATAATCTTTGTTTGATAGTTGTGAGCAGCTTCTACCAGGTTCTCCGAGTCCATACCCTTGCTCGAAAAAGTCTACAAAGTACTTCAGTCATCAATTTTTGTCTTCTAACTTCATACTTTTGGGTGCAATCTATTGCACATCAAAATTACTCACTTCAATGATGACCTATTGTCTCATTACAAGTGTCTCTTTTTAGCCATAAGTGTCGCAAGTGTCACAGACATCATACAGTCATATTTCCCATGTTGTGTCTTGAACGACACCACAAGGACACATGAGACACCCTCAAACACTGTTTTAAGAAGGAGAAATAATCTGATGAGGAGTACAAAGCATTTTCCATGGAAAATACCACTTAAAAATGATTTTTGAAGGGAAACGCTCCCCTACCCACTGTCAAGGTGTGCCAACGCTCCCTACCCCTCTTTGGGGGAGCCTTGCAACACTCATGACACCATTCTGGGGGAGTGTTGGGATTTTTTGAAGGAATTTTGGGCAGCACTCCCTTGTCTATTGTCAAGAAGTTCCATCATACTATACCCTCCTTTGTGGGAGCCTTTCAATTCTCTGTGCACCCTTTTGGGGGAGCGCTAGCCTGTTTGAGCAAATTTTGGGTTGTTGAGGAAAATCAGGGAAAAATCCCCTTCATCTTGGAAGTCAGTTGGATTCAAATCTAAGGTCAAGTATGGATCTTAGGGAGGATCCACAACTGAAGGAGAAATATCCTCAACGTATCCCAAGAATATCTAAGGTGGTTGGGTCCCTCCAAGCTTATATAAGGAGGCCTTCTCATGGTAAAATCATATGTAGTTCAGAGGCATCAAACTTATGATATCATAAGGGAGATTTATCATTGAAAGTTACAATCATTCTGATCGTGGAACATTTGAGAAAGGGTCTGGAAAAAGAGATCTTGGTGAAGCTGTTGCATCTACATCTATGGTTGTAAGCTCTTTGCTTTGTTTTCATTAATATAAATATGTGCTTGTCATGTTTCCTTTAAGTTTGTGTATGTTTCATGAACTTGTTTCTTTTGATAGATATATTATGAAGCTAGTCATGGTAGAGTAGGAAGTATGTTTCGTTTTTTTTTCTCATTGTATTGCAGGACTTTCTGAAGAACTTGGACATCAATATTAACCTGGATCGAGCAAGGACAAATGTCGGTAAAGATATTTACCTTTCTTTATTCTTCTTCCTTGAATAGTTTAGATTCATGAAAATGAATGTTAGTGTCCACATTAGCACCTTTTTGTCTTGGTTATAGGGGTCTAGTATCCAAGAGGAAATTCACATGTCCGCAGGGGCATTTTCCTATAACACTCTTTCCTAATCTGAATTTGGATCTTCTCTTCCTAGAATTCTCGCAGTTCCCTGAGCTCTTTCTTCTATCCTTTTGTATTCATTTGTTCTCTATGGTCAACACATTAGCTAATGTATCACCTATGATTTTTCGTTGCATTTCCTCGCTAAGGATAACACCAACAACATCATCAAATTTCAATGTATTTGAACTAGAGACAGAGTTACTTACATCCATGACCATGTCGTTCCATATTTATGTAAATGAGCATAATATTAGAATATTCCTAACCTCACAATCAAAGTACACTTTTATAGAACTTAGTTGATTAGTAACTGTATTAAATTAATTTAAATGATTGGCAACATACCCACCTTCTGACATCTTCATATTAAATAATCGTTTCATTAGAAATACCTTATTGGAGGTCGAGGGTTTTTCATATAGTTTAGCCAATTACTTGATCTGATCCTCCATTGTCATTTCTTTTGAAATATTGAAATCTATCGATGTTGTCAAGAACTATTGTATCATTCCTAGTTCCTTTTTGTCAATAATCTCCCATTCTTCATCGTTCATACTCGTTGGATGCTTTTCTTTTCTGCCCAATGGTAGGAAAAGATACTTCTAATATAGATAGTCTTCTATTTGAATCTTCCATAATTAGTAGTTTTTCCATTAGATTTCTCGACCTTAAAATTTTCATCTTCTTCCATTGCTCCAACTCAAACTAGGAACCCTCTTTTCCTACAAGTTAGCTTTTGCTCTGATACTAGTTGTTAGCAAAAGAGGATCACATCACAATAAAATAAAACAAATGTGGAAATAAAACATAGAAGATACACGATACAATAGAGACACAGATATACATGATTCACTGTAACACCCCATGTTTTGAACCCCCATTTTAAATAATGTATTGTTACAATGCTGAGAGGCCAGGGTGCCCAAACAATTATTAAAAGGCCAGTCTTCCTAAGACATGTAATGTTTCTATCATTATTAATAATAAATACATGGTTGGTTGCTAGACAAACAAGGACTAGAGTTATAGGGGGCTGTGATTCCACAAGAGAAGGGGCTTGAGGGGCTAAGTGTTTATTCCTATCTAAATTACCCTTTTTTTCTAAGGGAGGGGATTAGTTACATGAGTTTCTTGGGGAAATTCGGGAGGTCCTTGATTCCCCACGAAGTTACTTAAACCCACCTCTGGTCTGATGGGGGGGTTCGATTGATGGCCTGTTCATTGATTTCCTATACATTCATTCATTTCCCCTCACACACTTTCATGCACTCACTCACCCATTCATTGATCCATCCTCACCTACGTCTTGGCTTGGAAAGGGAAAGGAACTGATGAGAATTAGCCACAAGATAGTTGGATGTAATGGTCACTGTTGAAATCCATTTGTGACCTGGGGTCTTCATGTCTGCGATGCATTGGCCTGTGCCCTATTTTTCTCACAACTGCAACTCCTGAGAGTTCCAACATTGAGATTCTAGACCAACTGTGTTGGAGGCCCTGGAAAATAAGGAGAAGGATTTCCTGAGGGACTAAGTGGTAGAGAAGGGTGGAGGTACGTTCTCTTGGGGTGGTATAGGCTGGGTGGAAGAGAGATGGCTACTTGGATTTTTGTGGGTGCTCGGAAACCTATGAGAGCTTGAGAGATGATTGGTTTAGGAACCCAAGTACACTCTGGAACCATCCTTGTGGATTCATAGCCCTGGCTCAAGGGTGACACTACTATTGAGATTTCGAGCAGTGGTGTCTGTGGTTGGGTGGAACATTCTTGGTCTGCATATGGTTGGTGTTGCCTTTTTATAAAGATAAGTGATCTCTGTTGTGATATTATTATTCATGTATGAATGTATTCCTCTGCATATTTTAATTATCGTTTAACTAAATCTTAGATTATGCATGCATGATGTATATTGTTGTGCATGTCACTAAATCTTGTATCTTATGCATTCTTATTAATTAAAGAATGTATCAGTAAGAGTAAGAATTCCAAGGGTGGGCTTGAAGGTAGCATGCCCCGACCTATAGGTGCTGGGGTATGTTACCGTTTTGTATTAGAGCTTCTGGTTGAAACACCAGGCTGGTATGGGCCAGGTCTGTTGGTCAAATTCTTGAGGTCGAGATCGAATTCTGACCGTGAAGTTGAAAATCCAAAGAAGAATGGCATTGTAGAATCTACACGGGAGATAGAACATCAGAGACCCGTTGTAATGGGTTCGAAAGATCGTGATCATCCCTCTTCGAATTCGGGAGTGATCTCCACTGTAGGATTAGGAGAGATCTGGGATCATTGTATTGGAGGACAGGTGAACAAGGGTCATCTGATGAAAAGGAATCAAGGGCTAAGGTCACAACCGTCATATCCCCTTGGAGAGTGAGATTAATGGACAAGATACATTGCAGGGAACCAAGTTGCATGGGATATAATTTCCCAAGGCGGTCCTGCAATCCAAGCCACAGTTTCACCAAGGGGTTACATTTGAGCATCAGGAGAATTATGGGGTGAAAAGTGGGTTACTCCAAACCATCGATGCGTTCCCCTGCAAATTGAAAGGCATGCAGTGATGTGACATGTTAGTACTCGAGCGACAAACCTTTGAAGAGAATAAGTAGCCGAGAATCATCGATTTGTAGGAGGACACACATCAATCGATCGTGTGCTTTGGGTGAAAGCACTTTGGGAAAAGGCGAGCAAGGAAAAGTTGAGAATTGAGATTTCCGAAGCCCAGAGAGTCGAAGTGAACCTCAATCATCTGATCCAGGAGGACACATGATAGAAATCCACTTACTTCGGGAAAACGTGAAGGTTGAGATTTGAGTTCTCTGAAGTATGAAGACCCAAAGAAATCATAGTCATTGATCCATGGGAAACACGCGTTAGTAGATCGTGAGCTTCAGATAAAAACATTTATAAAAAAAGTTAAATTTTAAGTTTTCCGAAGTCCGAAGGCCTGAAGGAATTGCAGTCATTGATCCTTTCAGTGGTAACTTCTGAAGTCCTGAAGTTCAAGGTTAATATGGATCGTTCAATAAGGGAGACACATGGTGGAAGTTTGGCTGGTTCAGGAAATCGGAGTTGGGATAATTGGAAGTCTGCAAGTATGGAAACTCCCGAAGTCTTGAAGCCTAAAGAGACAGTTATGGGGCATGATGATGTCACCTAGAGGTGATGTGGATCATGGAATTCCCAAATTGATGTGGCTTGCGGATGTCACCTGGGATGACGTGGACACATGGTATGTGTGCCATGTGTCAGTAAGTTTTGATCATATGGAGTATTGAAATGTCAGTTAGAACGTGACACATGTCACCCACCCGATTGGGCCATGTGTCCGCTTTCAGTATTTTTCCACGTGGTGACAGATCGTATAATCCAGAGACTCAATACTCCAGTGGGGAAATATGTGACAGGTTGCATTGGGTCAAAAAATCCCAAAGGCCCAAGTACATATTGACCGTTGATTCTAGAAGACACTCATCGAAGTATCGTCGACTTCAAGTGAAAGCACTCTGGGAGAAAGTGCAGGAGTAAATTTTTTAAACTTCCAAAGCCCAAAGAGCCAAAGCAATTCACAATCGCTGATCTGTGGGAGGACACCCATCGGTAGATCATGAACTCCAGGTAAAATATTTCTGGGAGGAGGCAAGTGAGGAAAGTTTAGACTCTCGAAGCATAGAGTCCTGAAGTGGATCTCGATCATTGATCGTGAAAGAGGATGAGGAGCATTGAGCCAGTATTGGCTGGAAGTTCTGAAGTCCCAAAGATCTGGACAAGTGATTTTTCAACAAAGAACAGGGTCATGGCCATGGTCATATGCAGATTGAGAGCTGAGGGAAGGAGGGATAAGGACCGGATTGGTGGTCTTCGAGACAAAAAGTGCTAAAGAAGGTGTAATGAACCTCAAATTTACCATAAAAAAAAAATCATTTTTCTATGACATAAATCAATTTTCGTTTAAGTTTAGAATTTAAGAGAAGGAACGATTCATCTCTGTCCATAAGGATATTATTACACCATTCTAATCTATTTGAATAGAAAATCTTCTGTGGGTAAATTCCTTCCATGACTCTATTCTTCCCTAATTTCTCAAACTACACCAGCATACACAAATGTATAAAGGCGATGTCTAAACTTAGGTCGAAGGAACCCTTGATGTTTAGAGGGATAAATCTTAGAAGGGATAGCACCTTTTAAGTACTTAAAGGGAGATGAGGATCAAAGATCGTCTCGCAGAGTCAAGATTTGGTGGTAGAACACCAAATCATTTTGGTCAGAGATCCTTAGAAGAACAGACAGTGAAATTTCCTCGGGAAAGGTACCGAAATCCTGTGGACCATTGGATCTCATAGATCTGTGTGGAAGTTAATATTGATCATCCTTTAGTGTTTAGAAGCTCAGAAGGAATAACATCTGTTGGATGAGAAGCAACAGGAGCCGTTGATCTTTTGCCTTGAAATTTGTTGATTCGGAGTTTGGGTTTTGGAGCAGCAAGGAGGTTTGTAGATGCTACATTGTGAACTCTCAGTTTGTGAAAATCCCAAAAGAATCGGGTCTGTTGATCTCTCGAGGGGAAAATTTCTGGCATTTCGTCTTCGGTGAAAATGGAGGGGAAAATCTCAGACTTCAGGGATTAGAAGGAGGAAAGGTTGGAGTTACATTGCAACCTTACAAACCCTGAAATCGCGACGTGCTCCGAGGAGATAGCCCAGGTCACAAGGTGTGGTCGCATGGGTGGAGGCTACAGGAAGAGCCAAACCCGTTAAGCCATTTTCGGCATTTTGGGACCTGGGAAATCGAAAGGCTTAAAACGTTGCAACAGGAGTCACAAAGTCTTGAATCGTGAAACCCCGAAATAGTGGGCCCATAGTTATTTATTGAATACTATGACGACAAGTTTTTGCGTGGGTCTTTCTACTTCATCTATTGAAATGGTCTGTACGCAGTACTAACTGCACTGGTATCTGTATACCTTCTATACAAATATATATATATATATATATATATTTAAATCTATAAGTAATATGTGTACAAGCCTCTTCCAAATTCAATTATTCAAAGGTAAGTCTGCTAGAACTTCAATTACAGAAGTAAACCCTTGCCTATAAATAGTTCGGTATCTTTCAAGCTCATATTTACATAGACAATCCTACCTTGAAATACGATTTCAAAGTTAAAATCTGCTCCTGTAGGTGGATTTGTTCTTTAAATTCATATGTAGATAATTTTGGTCTAGCATTTGGATTCGGGAGGAACCATTCCATGCATTTAGTCTTTGATTATAACTCCTCACAACGCACCGATGTCGTCCATGGAAATTATTTCTTCTTAGCACAATTAGAGGTATAAAATCAGATGCATGAATCATTCAAGAAAAGACCGGGCATAATTTTAGAAAAAAGGGTTAAACACAAAGTTGACATTTCAGCATTCAGGACTCACTGTTACATAATCATGAAGTTCCTTTGTTTTACTAAACCCCGAAATCCGACACCCGAAATGTAGGGCCCATAGTCCCTTCGCATTTTGCAATTCATCATTTCGTGTATCATCTTGTTTGAACGATAGGTGTTCGTAAACCCTGACGTCCCGAACCCCAAAATCCAAAATGCAGGGCCCACAGTCCCTTCACATTTCGCAATTCGGCTTTTCGTGTTTCAATTTATTGAATTTTAGGTGTTCGTAACCCCAACATCCCGAACCCCGAAACCTCGATCATTAATGTAACTTGGCACATGAAAACCCTTTATTTTTGAGTTCGGTGTTTGTAATTTCCGAAAACCCAATTGACCTCTATTTTTCACAGCGTTCAGTTTCCCAATTTAAAAGGATCATTCAGATTTTGTTATATCCTAAAATCTCAAATACCAGGGTTATAGCCTTGAAGACATGCCCTGTTTTCAATGCTAGAAAAAAAAATTGGATCAACATACTATAGATCTATAATACTAAATCATTTTATCTCGTTTCGGCATTCCCTATAATCATTACCCAAATGGTTCAATTCTACCATAGCAAATATTTAGATTGGAGATAAAGATCCGAGTAAAGTTCTGATTCTATCTTTTGCTTCCAGAATAATATATGCATATAAATACATGAGTCTATATGTATAAACCTACTCAATCCAGATCTGTGATATTACAATTACAAATTAATAACCCTTGCCTATAGACGAATTTATACTATCAATTCACTTGCACACGAATAACTATGTCTCGGGTTTTTAATTCAGGAGGGACGATCCCCAAATTTAATTGCTTGATTATAAAACTTCATATAATGAACTGATATCATCTATGGAGGCCATCTCAAGTTAGTACAGTTAGATACATTACAACAAATAGAAATAATCATTCACACAGTTACATTACAACAAATAGATATGATCATTCACACAGAGAAGGAAAAGTCTACATATCTGGAATAGTTTTGTGGAAAGACAAAGGGAACAACCATGTTCCTCCCAACCATAGAACAGGGCATCCAAACCACTTGCCCAATTCACCCCCTAGACTGACCATGAATCCATGAGGACAAACTTGGAAACTCCTCCTCAACACTGTCCTCCAGTTCCAACAGTTATCCTTTTGCCTCACACTTATTCAACAATGCTCATAACAACAAGGAAAATTTGTCTCAACGGGATCCTCTTGCCTCACACTCAATCCATAGTGTTCATAACAGCAAGGAGAGCTCAAAATATTTCTCAGCATACTTGGCAACGTCCTGCCTCCTCGCATATGCTATATATCAATTTTGCCCAGGTCTTTTTCCCTCCCTTGAGGGAATTTTCACAGCTTTCTAAACCCCTAATTTTTAGGGGCTGCCAATGGTCAAATCCATGATTTTTCACTTGTAATAATCAGCCTAGAGGTAGTTCCAACTTGTTCTCCACTCATGGAGTCATGGTCAGCTGATTTTAACATGGCTGTTCCATTTGTCCTCCTGCAATTAATATAAATCTTCTATTTTTATACAAGTGTCATAGTCAAATAGTTAGTTGAGTCTCAATAAAAAAATTTCCCAACAGTCATAATAATTAATTACAAATATCAAATTCGAAATTCGAAATTGCCATAAATGGAAAAAAATTTCCAAATTTGAATTTACTAAAAATGGAATTAAATTTCCAGCAAATTTAACTTTTAAAAATATTTTATTTTTTGGGATATCACAGAAGGATTTAGCCATGGTTTCTAGTCCTGGTCAACTGGGAAGGTGGTTTGAAGGAAGCGCCTACGCAGGATGAAATTTTGTGTCAACCAAGGATAACAGGACCCTATTATTTTCGGAGAATGGGGATATGATCTCCATGAACAAAAAAAAAAGAAAGAGACTTGTAGCATGGTTTGGAAATTTTGTTTATCATATGCATAATTCTAACAAAATGGTCGCTTGCACATTTTCTAGAATTAATGGGTTTAAACACATCAACTCAATACATGTATTGAGGAAATGGAAGAAGGCGAGGGAGCCTATAGTCATGATAAGGAGGCTGAAGGCCAAAATACCAGAGTTGGTAATGTAGAGACAGAGTCCAATGGAATCAAAGAAAAAGAAGAGAAGGAAACGTTAATAAAAATGGTAAGAAGCCTAAAGATGGAAGTGTAGAGCTACAAATAAGACAATGAGAGACTGATGAGAGAGAAAATTCAGATAAATGCTTGAGTGTTACAGAGATTAAATCAGTTGCAGAGACAAATGAAGAAGGAATCAAACTCAAGACCAGAGGAAGAAGGCATGTGCCATGAAAGAAGGGATGATCGTGGAAGAGATGGTTATTCCATAAGTGCTAGCATATCTCATGGACAACACTCACCTCCTTACTTAGAAATAAATTTCTATGCACCTGATGATCCCATAAGCAGTCCAAAGGTGTCTCCTGTCAGACACCAAAGAAGGAAACAAGAGGTAGATAGTTTGCAAGGAGATCTGAGGAATCTCAAGCCACCTTGCTTTGTTGGTGAAAGAGAAAGGGAAGATTATGTTGAAGCATGGTTTCTTGGGCTCATGAGATATTTTCAGTTGCATAACTATTCATCCAACCTAGAAGCTAGGATTGGTACCCACCATTTACATGGGAAAGCCACAATGTGGTGGGACCAACTGAAGCAAGTGGAAAATGTTAATGAAAGTAGGATCACATGGAAGAAGTTCTAGAAGTACTTCCAGAAGGAGTACCTCTCAAAGAATTTCTATGACAAGAAAATATAGGAGTTCTTTGAACTCAGGTTGGGAAGCATGACTATGGTAGAGTACGAGAAGAAGTTATTGGGATTGTTAAAGTATGTCAGGTTCATTGGTGATGTGAAAGTGAAAATACAGAGATTTCTAAGTGGACCGCCAACCTTTTATAAGAAAAAGATCAAGTATGATGAACCCAAGACCTTGACAGAGGCCATTAGGAAGGCTAAATACCTGTATGAGCAAGGCCAGGGAAGAGAAGCTCTACATATATCTTGGAAGGAAAATAAAAATGTGAAGTCCAAACAGAGGAGGAAAGGATTCAAACCTTCCTTCAATAGGAATGAGCCTAATAGAAATCATCAAGATCAATATGCTAAGGGAGATTTCAAGAAGGAATATTCCTTGGGAAAAAGGGGAAGACCACCAATCCAATGTTGGGGATGTAAGGAAGATCACCTATACAAGGATTTCCCACATAGAAAGGATAGAGTGAAGAATGTGCATGTTGGACCTTGACCAAGTTTTAAGGATCCTTGGTCATGTCTGACCTACTTTTGGGACTTCGACAGGCTGTCGAAGCAGAGATCGCGGGATCTCAGCCCCCTTTTAGGGATTTTGGGTTTTGGGATTATGTAATGGGTATGGGGATGTCAGCCCATGGGTTTACCCATGTTTAGGCCCGATTTTGTAATGTATAAATAGATGTCTAGGCGATGTAAGAAGGGGGACATCTATGTGATTCTAGGTGATAAGTGCAAGTGGTAATTGTAATTTCTTTGTGCATACTATGTAAGACTTGCAGAGCTAAGTGAAAGTGATTGTAAGAGATTGTGGAAGGCTTTGTGTTGTAACTCAGGGAAGGAGGATCTAGAGAAGTGTGCAGATCTCTTGTCCTCTACAGAGTAAAATCTCAAGGCTCTGTGCATGTAGAAGATTGAGAGAAGACAATAAAGAGAAGAAGAATTGGTGTACGTAGCCCCAAGGAGGGGGTGAACCACGTATATCATGTGTTGTGGTTGCTTTGTACATTTTGGGTGTTATCATGTTTATGTGATTACATGCTTAGTGCGTTGATGTATGTTAGATGAATTTGATATGATATCTTAGTGATGAATAATGTGAATGAGTGCTTGATTATATTGGATATGTGTGAATAATGCATCGTTATGTTATTAGGGTTTATCTGCACTATAAGCTAAAGTCGAATATTGATGAACTATAATTGCTAAGTGTTGTGTTAAAGTGTTACAATCACAGATTTGTGTCCTAGATAAGGTTGCAGACATTGGAGTCTTTCAACTACCCCTACTCTACCTCGGGTGAGACTTCATCTGCTTTGTAGGTGTTGCCGAAAGGGTCAGTAGTTAGTGTTTTTTTGGTGTGTTTTTGTAGCGTTGAACCCTGGGTCTTCCCCTGTGCCAAAAAATGGTTCTATTGTCAGGAATGGAACTATGATTGTTGGGAACTAAAGAAAAGAGAAATCTCTGTGCATAGATATGTTGCTCTATTGTGTAGTATTCTACTTGACCTATGAAGCTTTGTTCCAAGAAGAAGAGTCGGATCCGAAGAAAAGAGGTAAGACCTGAAAGCTTTGTGCTCTGATAAAGGTAAGAACAATGAAAAGTTTTGATTGAAAAAGTAAGATAAGTGGAAATTTTTGTTTCAAAAGTATGGATCTAGGTATGTTTGATAAATTTTGTCCTAGCTTGAAAAGTAGGACACAACTAGATAAAAGAAGGTTTGATATGATTAGATCTTACAAAAATAGTGAAAGATATGTTATTCCTATGCATAGAAAGAATGTGTGGACTAACAAATGGATGCAGGATCCTAGAAAGAATTTTTTGTAGGTTAGCTACTATCCTAGTGTGCAGTACAGGAAAGTCTAGGGATCCTTTCAAAGAAAAATAAGACTAACCCTTTGTTACAGTTGTAGAAGACTAGGACATCTTTCTAAAGAATGCCCTGGTAGAAGACCTAGTTGTCTTTGTTGTAAAGCTATGGATCATGAAGTTTTATATTTCCCTAGAATGATTGCTAAGCTTGATAGAATGAATATGAGATAAGAAAACCCCGAGGAAGGTTACATGGAAAAACCCCAGAAAGAATCAGAGAATGCATTAATACAAATGAAATAAACCCGAAATGATCACAAAAATATCAACTTATCAAATATCTTCAAAGAAAAAGAATGCATAGAAACAAGAATAGGAGACTTCGACATTGACTATGTTTTGGATGAAGAAACACAGGTGAATATTATGACAGAAAGAACTTGGGAAAATTTAGGAAAGCCTGCTATGATTACTTCATTGGGAGGAATATGATTATTTAGAGGAAAGATGATAACCCTATGTGGAAGACTCACCCAGATATCTATGAGTGCTCACGAAACTTCGACAAAGGAATATTTTGAGATTGTTAAATTTATTGAGAACAACAACCCATTTTCTATATTACTAAGAAAACCTTGGATTGAAAAGGATCAGGCCAGAAGAAAAGAAGAGGAAGTCTTAGAGCATAAGAAGCAAGAATTAACATATTTCATGACTAGGAGGATAGCATATTTGATTGAAGAACAAGATAATAGATCTAAGCTAGTTAGAACCAGAAACTTGGATGTCGAAGTTAAAAGAAAACAAGAAGACTCACAGAAGACTGAAGTACCTACTGCAGAGAGAGAAGACATATTATTCTCTAGCCCTATGAAAGAATATCAACAACGTGAAGTTACTATGCTAAAAGGAGATAAGAATCATAATGGAAAGACAAATACTGAGACAAACATCACCAGGAAGAAGGCTAGAAAGCTCAGTAAGAAGAGAGCAAAGATAGAAAAGTTACAGAAGGTCCCAGAGGGGACTTCGCAGAGGGAAGGTTTGCAAGACTAGAACTTCATCGAGATATCAGAACAACACGACATGGCACTTCGCCATGGTGAAGCGATATAGCTGTTGGAAGCATTATAACCGCTATCTCTTTGACCTGAATGGTTAGAACAAGAGTAATGGCTTGAAGACTCACCATCATATCGTTGGGACTGTGCCGCAACAGATAGAACCACATTTATGAAGACCTATCATCTGTTGGAGAGATATTTCACATCGTGTCTACTTAGTTCGTTGAATTTTGCACCAAGAAAACTTTTGCGAATTGTATCCAAGCCGGCTCATTGCTACCACGTTGTGTTTATTGAGATCGACACCTGTTCCATTGCATTGAACACGTATTCATGCACCTAATTTATCCGATATAAGTGTGCATGTCGGATGATATCAATGCCACAGATAAATCCTTCAAATAAGTTATCATCGATCTCATGGTCAAGAAAGCAATGTCTATAGGTATTCAAGCATCATCGACGAGAGGAGTGCAATCCTCTCTATCGAGTGCTCATGAATCAGGACCATCCTGACCAACAACAGAGAAGAGAACCAAACACAAAGATGACCTAGCCAATGCGAAGTTAATCCATACCATCTTACTAGACTACATCCCACCTCTGGCCAGTGCGGTGAG
The DNA here is from genome assembly GCA_009831015.1 of Picea engelmannii. Classification (NCBI taxonomy): domain Eukaryota; kingdom Viridiplantae; phylum Streptophyta; class Pinopsida; order Pinales; family Pinaceae; genus Picea; species Picea engelmannii. The sequence continues at coordinate 342,968 of ML789455.1, forward strand.
TCGTGACAGTGTCCTGAGGGACTTTGACTACACCATGGTTACTGCATACCTCCTGAAGGGAATACATGTAGTTAGAATGCAATAGGATAAGATTGCGACGTTGAATTTTTATGACTTCAACCTAGGATATCTCAAGAACCATAGTATGCATGCTCCTTACAGATACTTGGCTAGGATGAAGGGGAAGAACTCGAAAATAATCGCCTAGCTGTGGACTATGAAACTCGTGCAGTCCACCCTCTTGAATGTATTGAAGATTCTACACTATGGAAGGCACCAGGAGGTTAACGTGTTTGTTAAGCTCCTGATATCATGTTACCATGGTGGCTACCTATGGCTAGACCAACACATCACATTTGATCTAATGCTGATCCATAGGATCACTAGATTGAGCATGCAGGGACCCAACCCACATGACTTCTACCCAAGAAAGGCTACAAATCACACATTGGCATAGAAGATCAAAGACACATATGGTGATGTATAAAAGGGGAAGCGAGGCTACAAGGTAGATTCCATCCAAAATGGTGCAATGTGGATGGCCTACCAGCTGATCGTAGGAAATCTTGTAAGAAAGAAAATACCTACACAGGTCATAAGATTCATTGTTGATGTCGCCAAAAAATGTGTAAAAGGACTCCAGATGAACTTGGCGAAGTAATTGGTCAACCAACTGGAATTATAATGTCTTGAAGCTCAGGATCATGTCTATGAGTTCCACTTTAGTTGGCTCCTGATCCTCATTGCATTTACCCCTTGGGAGATGCCAAAAGGTGCAACCTTCTCAGACATCGAACCATTTGAGCCGCTCGTTGCGAATTTCACCATGCTCTGGTACTCGAACGATATGGGAAAATAGTGGTAGTCGAATGTGGTGTTCCACACGTACTATATCCAACTGAAGAAGGCCATCGAAGCTTAAAAATAACATGACACACCTAGAACCAGGAAAAGAAATAATACTAAAGAAGTCCAAGACTTGAGCAACACATTGGAAGAAACTGCTTCAGTATCACCTGGCCGAGGGGGTGATGACGAAGTATAAGAGACAAATGGTAGAGAATATCAGCAGAAGCAAGGTGAAATAACACCGCCTAAGGATCATGTTGATGAGGCTGATCCCTTGAAGAAAAGGAAGGTTTCCCCCATGAAACCCACTTTCTAAAAGAAATCCAGAGCCACCTTGACTAAGATGCAGACTGTGCTCGTTGTAGATGACTTCGACTTAATCATCGCAGTTGTAGAAGATGCCTTGTAGGACATCTTATTTAAACATGAATCCAAGAAGGAGGATATGTATGATAGTATCGAGGTTGAACTCAGAGGGGTACAACAGGACCTTCAATCCAACCATGCAGTATCCACTACCTCCCCACCATCAGAATAAAAAGAGTTGGCAGATGAGCCTGCCCAACTCTACAGAATAACTAATGTGACTGAAGCTCACCTTCATTGAGCACAAGCTGAGAAATACCAGCAAAAACAACCCTAAAACAATCCCAGGTAGAAATGGTAGAGCAATGTCGGGTTTCACAAAAGGAGAAGGAAGACCTTCAAGCCAAGTTTGAAGAAGAGAGGGCGTAGGCCAAGAAAGAAAAGAACAATTTCTCACAGAACAACTTAGAGTCAAAGAAGTAGTAGACATAGAACTTCTCTCTCTGACGGGATTAGAGCCAAAGGTGGAATATCGAGTGGAGCATCAATTATCACAGCTCACGGAAGCTATCCAACAACTACAACAAAGAATAGTAGACTTAGAGCTATGAACAGTGCCCACCACTTCATTGTATGTACAAGATCAAAGATAAGCAACTACTCGAAGCGCAATTGAAAGAATCAAGGCCCTCGCCATGGAATTTAAAAAACTAAGTGATCACAATGCCCATAATTATGAGCAACTCACTGAGGATTATGAATTAAAGGAAATGGAGTCACATCTCTAGGAGGCAATGTAGTAATCAGAAACAATATAGGTGTAGTTAAAGCCCCTGTCAGTCATTAAGAGGATGAAGTAATCCCAAGAACATTGCACTTCTCAACAATAGGTCCACACCATTCAGAGCAAAGTCATGGAAGTGACTAAGAGGCTCCAACCAATACAGGATGAGGTTTGCCAACTATTTGCATAGATTGAAGGCCGACGAGAAGAACTAGAGCAAGTCATCACTACAGCTGGACAATGCTTAGAGGGACCTGTCAATGAAGCAGTAATCCAAGATTTCATCAAACAGGAGGTCGTGGAACAACAACAAGTCGAAGAAGCTTGATCCAAGCATAAGGTTTTCAAAGCAGAGCTACCCAGACCAAAGTGACTCGGGATGAGTCACAGGTGAGTGTTGGGGGCTTGTTGGCCCTTGACCAAGTTTTGAGGATCCTTGGTCATGTTTGGCATACTTTTGGGACTTTGATAGACTGTCAAAGGTGGAGCACAAGTCGAAGTGGAGATCACGGGATATCGGCCCCTTTTTAGGGATTTTTGGGTTTTGGGCTTATGTAATGGGTATGGGGATATTGTCCCATGGGTTTACCCATGACTAGGCCCAATTTTGTAATGTATAAATATATGTCTAGGTGATGTAAGAAGGGGTACATATATGTAATTCTAGGTGCTAAGTGCAAGTGGTAATTGTAATTTCTTTGTGCATACTGTGTAAGACTTGCAGAGCTAAGTGCATGTTATCGTAAGAGATTGTGGAAGGATTTTTGTTGTAACTCAGGGAAGGAGGATCTAGCGAAGTGCGCAGATATCCTGTCCTCTGTGGAGTAAGATCTAAAGGATCTATGCATGTATAATATTGAAAGGAGACAATAAATAGAAGAAGAATTGGTGGATGTAGCCCCAGGGAGGGGGTGAACCACGTATATCTTGTGTTGTGGTTTCTTTGTGCATTTTGGGTGTTCTCTTGTTTATGTGATTAAATTCTTAGTGTGTTGATGTATGTTAGATGAACTTCATATGATAGCTTAGTGCTGAACATGTGAATGAATGCTAGATCTGACCTATATTGATGTGCCTAGTCCTTGATTATATTGGATCTGTTTGAATACTGCACCGTTCTATTATTAGGGTTTATCTGTGTTGTAAGATAAAGGAGAATATTGATGAACTATAACTGCTAAGTTCTTTGTTAAAGTGTTACAATCACATATCTGTGTCCCAACTAAGGTTGTAGACATCGAAGTCCCACAACCACCCCTACCTCTACCTCGGGCGAGACTTCATCTTCTTTGCAGGTGTTACCGAAAGGGTCGGTAGTTAGGGTTTTGTTGGTGTGATGTTGTAGAATTGAACCCTAGGTATGCCCCTGTGCCAAAAATGCACAACATCCAAGAGGTTACAATAGTCTAAGATATGGGAAGAATATATGCAACTTTAAATGATCGACAAGTAGAGTACCAGTCCAATATGATCGAGGTGGAAGGTAAGATCATAAATCAACCTGTTGTTATTTTGATTGATTCAGGAGCAAGTCATTTCTACATTGATCCTAAGATAGTGGATAGAGTACATTTGAAGAAAAGTAAACTTGGAAAAGTAAGTTTGGTTTAGTTAGCCACTAGAACCAAAAGAAGAATCCATGACATGGTCAAAATTTGTTCCATAAGTCTTAATGGCATGAATACTAGTATTGATTTAAATATCATACCATTGGGGTCTTATGATATTCTGATTGGAATCATTTGGTTGAACAAGAATAATGTTGTCCTAGATTGTCATAAAAAGACATTTACATGTCTTGATGGAAATGGAAAACATAGCACTGTGAAAGGAGTTCCAAGACCCATCTCTATAAGGGAGATTTTAGCATTACATCTAAAAATATGTTTTATGAAAGGATGTCAATTGTATGAAGCTCATGTGGAAGAGCTAGATAATACAAATGGGCCAAACCTTGAATATTTCTCAGTGCTATGGGAATTTGAAGATGTATTCCAAGAAATACCCGGATTTCCACCAAGAAGGGAGATGGATTTCTCAATTGATTTAGTGTCAGGAGTTGTCCCAGTGTCAAAAAAACCTTACAGAATGAACACACTAGAGTTAAAAGAATTACAAATGTAGTTGGAGGAATTGTTGAAGAAAGGGTACATACGTCCAAGTGTTTCACCTTGGGGAGCACCAACACTTTTTGTCAAAAAGAAGGATGGAACCTTGAGGTTGTGTATTGACTTCTGACAGATGAACACGTACACTATAAAGAACAAGTATCCTCTACCCCGAATTGATGACCTCTTTGATCAGCTAAGAGGAGAAAATATATTCTCAAAGATTGACCTGAGGGTAGGATACCATCAGGTAAGAATCAAGGAAGAATACATTCATAAGACAACCTTTAGGACTAGGTATGGGCATTATGAGTTTGTAGTGGTGCCATTTGGACTAACCAATGCACCAAATTTCTTCATGTGCTTAATGAACGACATATTCAGAAATTATTTGGATAAGTTTGTCATAGTATTCCTGGATGACATACTTATCTATTCTAAGTTTGAAGAGGAGCATGAACATCACTTAAGACTGGTGTTGCAAGTACTGAGAGAACATCAGTTTTATGCCAAGTTTATTAAGTGTTATTTTTATCAAAAGCATATCCATTACTTAGGACACATTATTTCAGAGAAGGGCATAGCAGTAGATCCAGAGAAGATCGATGATCCGAATTATTTTTGACACGAAATGAGAGAGGAGATATAACAAAGGAATGCACAGAGATATCACAGATATTCAATAATATAAAAGAAATGTATCCGATATGAAACCATAAACACAGACATACAATAATACACAGTTTCTATTAATGAATGAAATGTACAGAGACTGTAAAAACATAGAGTGAAAGACAGTGGCAGCTTATCTCTAAGAAGATATGTGACGGCTACTCACATTTGCAAGAAGATGATTACAATGAGGCTCTGAAGGCCTTTTTACAATAAGAAGGAATGCCAAAAACTCTATACATCCAAAAACCTAACCCTAGGAGATGAAGCACCAAAAGTCATGTGGGCCCCGTTTAGGTAAGTGAGTACATCAACTTCCCGGGATCGTAACGTTTGCGTACGATCTCTGTCTTAGGTGTGTGATAGCTCGTTGGAAAGGTATCATCGAGGAGATTAATTTTGGTGGATAAATCATGCCTTCAGCTATCATTTAGAACCTTGATATCAAAAAACATTCATTTGGGCCCTCAAAATGGCCCTGGAAGTTAAAACCTGCTAAAAATAGTAAATTTCCAAAATTGCCAGAAAATTGTTTTGATCCAGTTGGATAAGGTGGGTGGCCACTGATATCCACCTAGATAAATCCTCCCTCCTTACGAATAAATGGTCTCCATTGCATTGAGTTCCCAGGGGAGAGGGAAAAACATTTGTTGGATCTGCATCTTGGTGAGCTGCTTGTATTGTTGGAGACGTTGCGCTGCTTAGTTTGTGGAAGTCTGTCATGAACCTGTTGAAGCTGAGGTTGTTCAACAATCTGAGCTACATGAGAGGAAGGTGTGCATAAGGAATATGTGTGCTTTGTTGCAACCTTGTCGACCTTCTTCTGTTGGATAGAAGGTGCAGGGGACGAGGCTGTAGTGGTTACAGTGTCCTTCTATTCCCCTTTTGAATAGATTGTGAAGAAGCTGAATTTTGCAGTATGAGATACGACCTTGCGACACTTTTTAGGTGGAATAATAGTTGGAACTACCTCTGGTATTCTGTAGAGATGACCCCCCAAAGTAATAATGACACTATGGGGTCGAGACTCATAAATAACATGGTGTCTCCACATATATGGTTGGCCCAAGAGAACATCACAGACATCCAGTGGGGAAACATCACATAATAGCTCATCCTTGAAGGGTTGGATGTTGTATGACAATCGAAACTGTTGGCTAACATGGATATCTCGTCCTTACCGAAGCCACCCAATGTTGTATGGATCCGGGTGTGGTGTTGTCGACAATCCCAACTATTTGATGACCTTTGCTAAGAAGAGGTTTTTCTGGCTTCCGCTATCAACAATAAAATGAAGCGGGATCCCCTTCACCCACATCTGTGAATGAAAAAGGTGCTCCCCCTCTTCAGGATCCTTTGGTTCTTCTGGTTGAATTGTTGTGGTCGCGACAATAGTAGTGGGGTCTGCGTCGATGATCTTGCCTTTACCATTATTTTCATAATCAGATTCAGAATTAGGGTTCGACTCCATGTCTTTGATCTCGGCCACCAATGACTATTTTGAGCGACATTCATCGGTGTTGTGTCAGGGGCTTTTGTGGAAATCACACCATTTTATGGTGTCCTTCTTTGTCTTTCCATGACCCTTCTTTTCCTGTGTCTTGGAATCGATTTCGGGAGACTGTTTGTTAGGGCCATATTTGTCATACTTTGGTTGTTACGGATTTGCAAACCCAAATTCCCATTTGTTCTGGTGCTTAAATTTCTACTCAATTTTAACAGCATATCGATAAGCAGCACCAAGTGATGAGATGTCTAGAAAATCCATTTCAGTCTGGATGTATCTGTGTAGAACCCCACAGTATTTTAGAACCAAATGTTGTTCGAAGTCTTTGATACCCAGCTTGGTGCACAAGGTATGGAAGGTATTGGTGAACTCTGGAACTGCTTGGCCCCTCTCTTTCCACAGTGTGGTCCATCTCATGTATTGGTCCTCATAGTTTCCAATAAGGTAATATTGTTCCTTTACCACATCCACAAAAAAATCCCAAGTGGGATTTGTCCCATATATTTTAGACTACTCTGTGGAACTCTGCTCCTAATAAGTTTCCCACCAATTTTTGACATGGGGGAGAGCCTTAAGGAGTGCGAAGGTGATCTTTTCTTTGTTGAAAAATTTGTGAACAGAGAAATAACCTTCTAGCAGATTTAACCATTTGTTTAGGGCTTCTGCATCTATCTGTCCTTCAAATACAGGAATATCAAAATTAACTTTTACCTTGAAAGGTGAGGTGCCTCCAAAGTGGTTGCTTGATGAAGTTGCACCTGTTTCTATCGGCATGTGTTGAAGGATGTGGGAAAAATTCTCCATCATCTTGTCCCTCTGTCGTGTGAGAGCTTGCTCGAGCAACAGACTGATAGCATCGTCTACTCCGTCGTTTTTATTTTCTTCTGCCATTAAGGGTTTCTTGGGTGTGCAAGAGCGATTGTACTCAAGAGAGACAAGCTCGAGACCCAACTTTCTATACTCGGACCTCGTCGGGGACATGCACTGAAAAAAAAAGATCAAGAACAGCCTGCTCTGATACCACTGATCCAGATTATTTTCGGCATGAAATGAGAGTAGAGATATAACAAAGGAATGCACAGAGATATCAAAGATATTCAATAATATAAAAGAAATGTATCAGAGATGCAACCATAAACACATATATACAGTAATACATGATTTCTATTAATGAAAGAAATGTACAGAGATTGTAAAAATACAGAGTGAAAGACTCGCTAGAATGGTGGCACCTTATCTTTGAGAAGAGATGTGACGTCTACTCGCATTCGCAAAAAGATGATTACAATGAGGCTCTGAAGGCCTTTTTACAATAAACAGGAATTCCAAAAACCTTAGACATCCAAAAACCTAACCATAGGAGATGAAGCGCCAAAAGTCATGTGGGCCCCGTTTGCATAAGTGAGTACATCAACTTCCTGCAGTCGTAACTTTTGCATACGATCTCTGTTTTAGGCATGTGATAGCTCGTTGGAAAGGTATAATAGAGGAGATTCATTTTATTGGATCAATCATGTATTTAGATATATTTTAGAATCTCGATCTTGAAAAACCTTCATTTGGGCCCTCAAAATGGCCCCGAAAGTTAAAACCTGCTAAAAATAGTAAATTGCCTAAATTGCCAGAAAAATGTTTTGAGCCAATTGGAAAAGGTGGGTGGCCATCGATATCCACCTGGATCAATCGAAGCTATTATAGGATGGCCAACAACCAAAAATGTGTCAGACATAAGATATTTTATGGGAATAGCTGACTAATACAAAAGGTTCATAGTAGGGTTCTCTAAGATTGCTCATCCCATCACTTCTTTGCAAAAGAAGGGAACTAAATTTGAATGGACACTCAAGTGTGAAAATAATTTTAATTTGTTGAAGGAATTACTTACTAATGCACCTATGTTAAATATTGTTGACCCAAATGAAAGTTTTGTGGTGTGTACAGATGCATGTAAGGAAGGACTTGGGGGAGACCTCACGTAAAATGGACATGTCATTGGATATGAGTCCAGAAAGATTAAGGAACATGAGAGGAACTATGCCACGCATGACTTGGAACTTGTTTCCATTGTTCACGCCTTAAGGATGTGGAGGCACTATCTCATGGGGAATAAATTTGAATTAACGATAGACCACATTGGCTCGAAGTATATTTTTGAATAGTCAACCTTGAATGTCAGGCAAACAATATGGATAAAAATTTTAAGTGAATATGACTTCTATATCAATCATATCAAAGGAAAGGAGAATAAATTTGTCGATGCACTTAGTATAAGAGTGCATATCATTCATGCTACTGCTTTTAGTATGCATTAGTCAAACTTGAAGAGAAGAATTTTAGATGGTCTTATTATAGACCAGCATTACCTACAGGTAAAGAAAAACTTACAGCAAGGAGATGTACAACAAAAGATAAAGGAGTATGAGATAAGGGAAGACAGATTAATCATGCATAAAAATAGAATCTATATTCCTAGCTCCGGAGAAATGAGGAATTTGGTACTGAAGGAAATGCATGATGTTCCTTATGCTGGACATCCCGGTTACTAGAAAAATATTACAGCAATAAGAATCCAGTTCCTGTGGCCGAGAATGAAGAAGGATGTTGTTGATTACATCACTCGATGTATGGAATGTCAGAAGGTGAAGTCTAAGCATAGGCACCCAACGGGTTTGCTGCAACCATTGCTAATTCCAGAGAAGAAATGGGAAGTGATCACCATGGATTTCATCACAGGATTACCCAGAACGAATAAGAAACATGATTAAATCATGGTGGTGGTTAAAAAATTAGCAAAGGCTGCTCATTTTGTGCCTGTGAAGACAACAGATACAATGGCTAATATTGCAGAAATTTTCACGAAGGAAATTGCTAGGTTGCATGGGATACCTAGAACAATTGTCTCAGACATAGATACAAAGTTTACCTCCAATTTCTGGAGGGAATTGTTTAAAGGATTTGGCACAAATATAAACTTTATCACAACATATCATCCACAAATAGATGAGAAAACAGAGAGAGTCAATATAATAATTGAAGATATGCTGAGAATGTATGTGATGGATAAGCCATCTAAGTGGGAAGAATACTTACACTTGGTTGAGTTTGCATATAATAATGGGTATCAAGCTTCATTGAGAATGATCCCATTTGAAGCCTTTTATGGTAGGAAATGAGATAATCCAATAAACTGGTACAACCTAGCAAATAAAGTGGTACTTGGGCCGGAGTTGCTCAAGGACATGGAAGACCAGGTGGTCAAGATCAAGCAAAATTTAAAGGCAGCTCAGGATAGAAATAAATTTTATGCAGACAAGAACATGACAGCTAGAGAATTTAAAGTAGGGGAGCATGTACTTTTGAAAGTGAATCCCAACAAAAGCTCATTGAAATTGGGTAGTTGTACAAAGCTAGTAGACAGATTCTATGGTCCATTTGAAATATTGGATAGAATAGGGCCAGTTGCATACATGCTTGCATTTCCTTCTTCCATGAATGTGCATAGTGTATTTCATGTATATTTACTAAATAAATATGTACATGACCCTAACCATGTTATTAATTGGTATATGATTCAGGTAGGGATGGAGGGAGACTTTCAGGTTCAACTAGTATGGGTATTGGACAGAAAGGTAAAAATGCTCCAAAATCGAGTTATAGAGCTAGTAAATGTTCAGTGGACCTCCTATGATCCTGAATATGATACCTGGAAGCATGAATATTCCATGTGGGTAGAGTACTCACAATGTTTTGAATAAATTTGATATTTCGAACTCTATTTTGTATATGCACTAAGGACAATGCCAAAATAAGGGGGAGGGGATGTAACACACCAGGTTTTGAATCCCCATTTTAAATAATGTATTGTTACAATGTTGAGAGGCTAGGGTGCCCAAATAATTATTAAAATGCCATTGTTCCCAAGACATGTAATGTTTCTATCATTATTACTAATAAATACATGGTTGGATGCTAGACGGACAAGGACTAGAGTTATAGGGGGCTATGATTCCACAAGAGAGGGGGCTCGAGGGGATAAGTGTTTATTCCTATGTTAATTACCCTTTTTTCCTAAGGGAAGGGATCAATTACATGATATTCTTGGGGAAGGCCAGGAGGTTCTTGATTCCCCACGAAGTTACTTAAACTCACCTCTGGCCTGATGGGCGGGTTCGATTGATGGCTTGTTTGTTGATTTCCTATACGTTCATTCATTTACCCTCACGCACTTTCATGCACTCACTCACCCATTCGTTGATCCATCCTCACCTACGTCTTGGCATGGAAAAGGGAAAGGAGTTGTTGATAATTAACCAAGGGATATTTGGTTGTAATGGTCTCTGGTGCAATCCATCCGTGTCTTGGGGCCTACATGTTTGAGATGCCTTGGCATGTGCCCTGCTTTTCTCACAACTGTGAGTCCTGAGAGTTCCATCATTGATAGTCTAGACCAGATATAATGGAGGCCACAAAAAATAAGGAGAAGCACTACAGGGGAGAGAACTAGACGGGTGGAGGTCCGTTCTCTTGGGGTGGTACAGGCTGGGTGGAAGAGAGATGGGTACTTGGATTGTTGTGGGTGTTGGGAAACTTGTGAGATCTTGAGAGATGACTGGTTTGGGAACCCAAGTACACTCTGGAACCGTCCTTATGGATTCATAGCCCTGGCTCGGGGGTGACACTGTTATTGAGATTTGGAGCAGTGGTGTCTACGGTTGGGTGGAACATCCTTGGTCTGCAACCAATTGGTGTTTCCTTTTTATAAAGATAAGTTCTCTCTATTGTGATATTATTATCTGTGTATGAATGTATTCCATTGTGTATTTTAATTATCGTTTAACTAAATCTTAGATTATGCATGCGTGCTGGATATTGTTGTGCATGTCGCTAAATCTTGTATCTTATATGTTCTTATTAATTAAGGAACGTATCGGTAAGAGTAAGAATTCCAAGGGTGGGATTGAAGGTAGCATGCCCCGGCCTTTGGGTGGATGGGTATGTTACATTCACCAAATGTGGGATATGTCCAATAGAGAAATTGCCAGGTCCTTCCTTTATTATTATCCAAAAAATGAAGGGATGCAACCTACAACATACCCGTTGTAAATTCCTCTTCTGTATCACAATATCCTCTCTCATAATACAATATTCACACATATACACAACCAAAATAAAATTAATCATAAAAGAGGGTTTCCTTCTAGGTAAAAAAACTCTTACATAACTTCTATGATCAGATCTGTGACCTTATAATGAATAGTCCAGGTTGACTACGAAATTATAGATGTGGGGGGGTAATCCCCCCCAAACCCCTTATTAGGTAATGGGGTCCAAATGTTTCCAAAACAAGACCTTTTAATAAGGAAGATAATCAGGTTCCACAACCAACAATATTGGCAAGGGCCCACCTCTCCTAGGACGTTGAGCTAAGTGTATCAATACTTAGTTTAGTTTATTTATCCATTTTTTTTATATTGCAAAGGTTAATTCATCTTGTAGTAATTGATTCATGTTTGGTAACATTTACAGTACATAAATCCATTTGTAATAAAAATGATTTGATAATTGTAACATTTAGTCATGCTTTGCAGCATTAGATATTAGAGTTTATTTGTACCCCAATTGCAGTATTAACCCTAGCATTGATAACCTACCAGTGGCTTACTTCATTTCTGTCATATTTCCTTTTTTTTATTTCTCATTAGACAAAATCATATTTGCAAGATTGATTTAATATTTGTTTGTTTCTACCTCCTCTTCGAATGCACAATAGAATAAACTCTGGTTTGGAAATCACTGTCAAACTCTCCAAGAACTAATTACTCATTGATAAGAGAATGTAGGAACATTTAATATGAAATAATACATTCCAGTACTTTATTGTGACATTGGATCTGAGAGAGGGTTTGTGTCATTGTTTTAAGTGCTATGTATAGAAGAACGAATGCATTTTGTAACAATGTTTATTAGAGTCACAATTGCATAAGGATAACACCTCTTAATGTAAAAGTGTTGAAGATACCATACAAGATTGTTTTGTCACACATACCTATTATACACATAGACATGTTATTTATATTGTTACCTCTCAATTGGTAAAATATTCTCTAGGTATGTGGAATTCATATTAGGTTCTAAGTAACCTGTAGCAAATTGACTTAGAGTACCAACTCAAGTAACAATTTATTGATATCCTTAGAGGAGATTTCATTTTATTATTAGTTGAACTTGTTAGCACTTGGTAAATTTCCTAGAGGTTGAAACAAAAGAAATCTACAAAGGTAACTTTATCCAACCACTTTTAAAGCTGGGATCTAGCCCTTATAGCTTCAGAGAGGAATCTCTCTATAAGATTTAGCTTTGTTTCTAACTTTAAATGTTAGGCTAGGTAAAGAAATGGGTCATTTTTGTTGTAAAGGTGCTTTATGAATTGGTTGAAATAGTCTACACATCCATTGGGCTATGGGGTTTGCGTTTAAATAAAATATGAAATACAACCAAAAACATAAAGGAAGATTCCCACAGGGCGAGATAATATACTCACTGGATCTTTTAGTAGCTTAAATGATGGACAGAAGAAAAGTTGAGAAAGCTAAATTCAACTAAGAAGCAGTTAAGAATTCCTTAATTGAAAAAACCATAAGATAAACACTAAAATATTTTGAGTCAGAAACAGGGTATCCAAGATAAATCCCGCAACATTCGTTACTCTTAAACATTAGTTTCAGAAAACAATATGATCACAAAGAAAGAATAACATTCAACTTAGAAAATAAACATCACCAGTGAATACACGCAAGAATCCTGTAAAAGTGCCTCCTTTTTATTAATGGAAGATCTCTTCAAAAATGTTACAGTCTGATAGTGTCAGGGTGTGAAGATCAACAACCCTCAATACCTCGAAAGGTGAAGTATATATAACTCAACTTACAAACGTTCCTGTCATAAATGATCAGGATGTGCTAATGCTATTTTTAGCCTAACTAATTTAACAAATCTCCTAAATTTCATAACTGCTTGATGACTTGGTGAAACTGCACGCTGATTCCTGGGTAGACCGTTGATGAAGCCTTTGAACGACCTCATCTGACTGGACCTGGACTGCTCATCTGTTAGTCGAGAAGATCGCAGAGTTTCTCCCATCTGAGATGACTAGGCACAGTGAATTTGAGCAGTCTTCGATACACTTCGTCCATTTCTGTATATTTGGCGAATGTAGGCTTAGTGAGGAATATGTATCGAATCTCGTGTTGGATACTAATGTCCAACTAAAGGGCATCCAGGAAGGCTTTGCCGGTGATTCTCCCTTGTATGCCTACAAACTTTGAACTGTCCTTGGACACCTCAGCCAATCTCTTCTTGTAATCCGGAAGTGTCATCAGTTTATCATTAATAACCTTCAGACTAGGTAGACCTTTCCTTTGGAGAGCCTCAATCTTATTGAAAAACCTTTGTACCCCCCGGTCCATGATCTAAACCTTTTCTTCCAGTTGAAGCATTAATCCTCTCTTGGTCAAAACTCTTTTGACCTCAAGGATGGTCTTTGTTCTGTCTTCGATATTCAACTCTTCTAGCTCTTCTCTAGTCTTAGAATTGAGGAACTTGACAATATCATTTGCCTGTGCTAGCATCTCCCCCAATTCTACTCTGATCTTCTCAATAGCTTGTTTGCTCCTCTGGACCAACTCGTTCTGCTCAAACATGATTTGGATCATGGGCCATATCTCATTTATGGACTTTGTGATGTTTGTCCATACATTCTCTTTGACCTCAGCCAAAGTCTTCCCTGCCACTGTTTTCTTTTGGAGCTGCTGTAACTCCTTCTTGAGCTGCTCAGTTACCTGCTTTTCTTTGGAGATACTGGTCTGGAAAGAAGTTTTTATTTCCTGGAGGTTCTCAACTTCCTTTTTAAGCCTGCTAATCTTTGTCTCTTGTAGGTTCATTTTTTGCATGGATTTGGCGAGGTCGGTTGTCCCCTCTTGTGGTGTCACTAGTGTTGCAGATGGGATTGTTGTCACTGTTGTTGTGCTTGCTCCTGAAATTGGAATGGAACTCAATGGAATGAATTCCATTGGCTTCATCTATTCCTTCTCTTTTAATAATATCTCTATGTCAACTTCCATTTCTTTGAGCTATGCATTCTGCTCCATAAGCAGTTTGAGCATTTCGTCCTTCTCGCCTTCTTTCTTTGCTATCTCCTTCGCCTGTGAGTCCTATTTAGGCGGGAGCTTTAGCTGTTTCCTCAAGGAGGTGATGTCTACATTCTTCTTCTTTATCATCTCCTCTACAGCTTTGACGTTCGAAGGATCATAACCGATCTTGAGGACCAGCTCCTCCAAAGTCTTGATTCTATTGTCCTTCGCAAAGCATGATATCTTCTCCAGCTTGAGCTGTGTCTGAGCATTGTTCAGTGATACCTGTAATTTTGCTTCAAAAGCGGAAGCATGTGCCAACGTATCGAACACCATTTCCCCTGTCTATTTGTGCATATCCATTTGATCTGTTGGGTGCATGTCCTTCTTCTGAAATTTGAAGGTGGCCCTCTTGTAGTCTGTGATTACCTTGGGGTCTGGTACCATTGCCTGGAGGAAGGCCATGTGAATCATGCCCTTCTCTGTGTCAAATGCAGACAACAGCCTATGCTACGCAGTTGACGTCTGCTTTCAAAACTGAGCGTAAGTACTGCTGGTAAGGGTCTGATTCTTTTTCTTAATCAGTTCGTACTTCTAAAAAATGCTCAACTTGGGCCCAGTCTTGCCCGGCTGAGTGTCCAGTGGGGAGACTGAGGATTTACTTGGCACTGCTGGGGTGATGTCCTTATGTAGACTTGAGCCAAAAGGTTGGATGAAAGACTTGACCACTTTGGTAGGTGGGGCTTCTTTCTCCCCCGTAGGGCCAGGAACTGAAATTGTCTTGGGCCTCTTGGTGTGCAACTGGAACTCTTCGGACGACACCTCCGTGACAGGCGGAGATGATTCTTGTCGAGGCATTTTTTCCTTAGGGACTTGTGGTGTGGTCATTGGTGGAACAATGGTTAGGGGAACATGTTGTTCCACTTTGACCAAGGTGTCAGGCACCCACATAGTCTGATTAGCGAATTTCTCAATTTCGGGCTTAGCTTCATGAACGTACGGGATGTTTTTGTTCTTCACCCGCATCTCTGAGATGATCCCGCAAGGATCATAATTCCATGGGAAGCTTAAGAAAAACTTCATCTCTCTCAGCATCTGGTCCACTTCTTCTCCTGCACCACGACTGTTGCAGATGAAGGAGCCAATCTGTCCCTTGATTCTAAGCTGCTCCTTTTTCTTCAAGTATACAGAATGGATGTCATCTGAATTCATGATCCATCTTATATAATCTAACGCAAAGATTCTTACCGGCACATACTTGGGCAGCTTGTAGGGTGCCAACTCACACCCGAATACTCTGATCTCGGTGTGGTTTTGATACAGGTACCAATCCCCGGTCTTTGTGTTGTCCAAGAGATGCAGAATTCTCTGGACTTCGTTGTTTATTTGAGGCTCGGGCCTACCGCTCAACATGCTTACCACGGGGTGGTAGAACAGATCAATGAATGCCTTGAAGCTATATTCTGTGGAGTTATGCTTCAACAAAGAGGTCCATGCTGTCACTGACTGAGGTCTTCCATCTGCGTCCATTTTCTGCATGGAAAAACTAAATTTATCTACTTGATAGAAGACAAACATGTATGCCAATATAGACGAATATCTGAACATGCCTTCCATGCCAAAATTCACGAACTGTTCGTGAATATTATCTGTCAAGAAGGTGCTGAAATCAAACTGGGTGGTGGGCTTTTCATTAGTGGAGAAAATGGATAGAAAACCCAGAATGGGCTCATCTACCCATTGGTCGAAATAATACCCTAGCAAAGCACAAAGGGAAGAAATGACCTGGTTTCCCTTAGTGGAGAACATGGACGACGGGTAAGGGGTATTTGTGGAAGGGAATTGAGTGGATGTGGGAAGGAAAAGCTCGAATATTTGAGCTCTCTGTGGAAAAGTCATCTTCTGATACAACTCTGTAAGGATTTCCAGGTTGAAAGGGGACGTTGAGTCGGCACAGGGAATTTGCATCATCTGGTCTATGTCTTCGGGCATGATGAGGAACAGGGTGTCTCCGGATAAGGAGATGACGGCTCTCTGTTCGGGAATATAGTGAACCTGACATTTGAGTGTGAACTCGAGAAAATGGTGGATCTGGGGAAAGAGGTAAAGGGGTAAATTGGACTCCCAGAGTCCAATTTCATCGCTCTGGTCTAGGAAAACCTCCCTAAGCCATGACTGGAGATCTGAGAAATCGAAATCGCATTTGGTATATGTGATCAATCTGTCTTTGTCGACCAGTGGGATCTTGTCCAGGTCGACAGGGGGCGGGAGAAAAGGATTTTCCTCTCCTTATGCTTGTCTAGGCTTTGGTTCCATTTTTGCGACAGTTTCTGCAATAAAAACAAAGTTAGTTGGGTCGACTGACTGTGGATGAAGGTGACAGGATTCCACAGAGGAGAAAGCGATGAGTTTCTATGGTGCGACGAGTGAACAACGAAAGTAGGGGAAAACGATAATTTTATTTAAAAATGGGGTCGGTTGGGTGCGGGAGACAGGTCAGCCGGATAACGGATAGGTTATCCAGTAATAAATGGACAACAAACCACTTGGGGGTGAGATGGCAGGTGACGGTGGCTTGGAAAATATGGAAAGGTGACGTGGTGGCTAGGGATTGGAGGTAAAAGTCGCAATAAGGGGCTGGTCATGAGTAAAAAGGGGTAGGGGACTGACAACAGTTATGGGATGGGACATAACTCAGGAACAAGTGGAACAAGTGGAAAATGACGTCCATAAGTGATGGGGGGGTTGTCATATAGAAGATGGTGATGGGACTTCGGGACCAATAGATTTATGCCACATCATACAAGGGGCCCGCCAGAGGGAGATTACAATTCTGGACCCCCCCCCCCTCGGTTAAAAGCAGATCATCCAGGGGGGTCCGAAATATATTGTGGTCCATTGATCTTCACGCCTATTTATGAGCCATAGATCCAAGCGCGCTCTTTATCCATCATTCCGGACCCCCCCCCTCCATTAAAGGCAGAATGGGTGGGGGAGTCCGGAATCCAACCTGGACCATTGATTTAAGAGCTCATCCCTGGGTCGTCCAGATGAGTGCAAATGTTATCAGCGATTCCGGACCCCCCGGCTAAAAGTAGAACGGTCGGGGGGGTCTGGAATGCTCTGTGCACCGTAGATCTGGGCGCCACAATCAGGACCGTCGAAATGTGCAGGGAGTATAAAATGGGGAGCGGAGAACACATGCGCTAGGAAAAGCTTAGGATAAATGCATTTTTATGGGTTTTTCCCCAAATTTTCAAATAAACACCACCAAGGGACTTCGACCAAGATATCCTTAAAGTATTTGAGACATGGTGCAATCATTACATCAGGTTGGCTTTATTGGAACGAAGCAATAGGGACACTAACCTATGTTCTAACCTAGTTTCCTATGACAGTTAACCCAGATTAAACTGTTGGGTTAAGAAATTACTCTACCCTAGGGCTATCTGACCAGGATTAGACAGTCTGGCCAGATTTATCCACTAATCTAACCTAGACACTTTGGCTAAGTTTAAAATGTTTATCCAAATCATTCACTACCCTATCAACATCAAATTTAAAAAGAACTTGGCCATGCTTGAAAGGTATGGACCAAGTTACCATTATTGCATGGGGCTTTTATTTCAATTATTTTATGCCCTCTTTTCTTTCTTTCTTTTCTTTTTCTTTTCTTTTTTCTTTTCTTTTTTCTTTTTCCTTTTTCTTTTTCTTTTTTCTTTTTCTTTTTCTTTTTTCTTTTTCTTTTTCAAATTATTTGCAGAATGAAAAATCATTTGTCAACAAAAACACTAGAGACAGATAATATCCCAGTCACCAGTTGATTCTTATAACTTATAGGTTGATAATAGCGGCTCCACCTGTGGATGGTACTTTCCCTGTGAAGTGCCAAGAATCTTGGTTCCTGTCATTCTGAACATTTATGCCTAGTAGCCTTCATTGGTTTTATTCTCAAAAATGGAAAAACAATGATCAACAGCTTAGGGCCTTCTCTTCGGGCTTCAACCAACTGACTGATGTTCTTCACTTAGAAAATGAAAGTGAAAAATTGAAAATTAAAATGGTATGTACAATGGAGAGTGGAAACTTGAATCTTCTACTGAGGTGGCACATAATGTTTCAGCATTCTGCCATTCACAGGTCCTCCTGGCAGATCTGTCCCATCAACGTTGTTTAGCAAGAAAGCATTGTTTCCCCTGAAAGCTTGGATCATGTATGGCCCTGTCCACAGACTGTCAATTTTTCCATGCTTTCCCTTGTCTTCATTTCTGGCATCCCATCTCAGCACCAAATCTCCTAGCTCAAAATAATCCTCCTTGGTTCTTTTGTCAAAGATATTTTTGATGTTTTCTTGGATGACCTGAGTCTTATTGAAAACATCTTCCCTAGACTGCTGCAAATGGATCATTTGGTTGATCCTTCTCTGTGAGTCATTTGGCTCAGCTTGTACCTCTTGAAGCAAATTCATGACAGGGACTCCTAGAGAAGTGGGGAAAACTGCCTCTGTACCATAGACCAGCTGGTATGGTGACATACCAATTGACCTTTTGGTGGTCATCCTGTCAGCCCATAAAGCAAACACCAACTTGTTGTGCCATGATTTCTTGTTTTCCTGCAATGTTTTCTTGATGATATTTACCAAAGTTTTGTTTGAAGATTCCGCCAACCCATTCCCCTAAGGGTAGTAGGCTGTGGAATGCCCCAAACCAATGTGATACTGGTTGCAGAAATCTATGAGTTTCTTCGACTGAAAGGCAGTTGCATTGTCAGTTACAATCTTTCTAGGACAACCAAAGTGAGACAAAATATTATTTTCAAGGAATTTGATAATAACAAAGTCAGTGGCTTGCCTGCTTGGTACTGCCTCGATCCATTTGGTAAAATAACCGGTGGCAGTGAGAATCCACCTGTGCTGGCCTAAAGATGGGGGATGTATCTCTCCAATGAAATCGAGTCCCCATTGCTGGAAAGGGGCCTCAACAGAGATCGGTTTCAGAGGTAGAGGGAGAATTTTTCTTTTGCCTTCAAACAACTAACATTGATGACATGCAGTTACCTTTTGATGCACATTGGCAAATAGGGTGGGCCAATAGAATCCAGCTCTGAGTATTTTGTTGGTTGTGACCTTCCAGTTCAGATGGCCACCACATTCTCCTGCATGAAACTCTTGTAACACTTTATCAGCTTCATCTTTCAGTAAACAATTTAACAAAATGCCTGTAGGATCTTTCCAATATAAATTTCCTTCTAGAATACAGAATTTTAAGGCTTTCAACTTTAAAAATATAGCTTTGGTCTTAGTCAAACCAGGGGGAGCTTGTAGATTTTTCAAAACGAATATAATGTCTGCGTACCATGGAGAGTTGAGAAATACTTCTCTCACGTTTGGAGTCGCCATCTCACCCTGTTCATCTGCCACATCTAGAAAATTAATGTCAAGAGAATGGAAGTTAGATTCA
The DNA here is from genome assembly GCA_009831015.1 of Picea engelmannii. Classification (NCBI taxonomy): domain Eukaryota; kingdom Viridiplantae; phylum Streptophyta; class Pinopsida; order Pinales; family Pinaceae; genus Picea; species Picea engelmannii. The sequence goes on from ML789455.1 coordinate 362,782, forward strand.
GCCATTAATTTAGCAAGGCCTTGACCTTTGATTAGTTTCATGGGCTTAATCTCTATATCGTATTCTAAAATGACAACAATCCACTTTCCCCTTCTTCCATCTGGATTGTCCTGTGTCAAAATATCCTTTACTACCGCATTCAGAACATAAGCTATGGTGTGGGAATGGAGAATGTAGACCCTGAAATCTTTTATAGCTTTTACCAAGGCAAAAGCTTGTTTCTCCATTATCTTGTAGTTCAGAGCAGCGTCCCTTAACACTTTTCTAAAGAAAGTTATGGGTTTTTCATACCCTTCGTTGTTCTTTTGCAGTAACACTGTTGCTATAGTATGTTCGGATGCGAAAGAAAAGAGATAGAAATACTTAGTAAAATCAGGACTGATCAAAATAGAGGCTTATGTGAGTGCTTGTTTGAATTGTTCGAAAGACTGTCTGGACTCAGGGTTCCATTTAATTTTTACATCCTTTTTTAACATATTTGTGATGTTTCTGAGGAGTTCTGCCAAATTGGAAATGAATCTTCATAGAAAGTTAATTTTTCCAATAAAAGACTGTAGTTCTTTGAGGTTTCTTGGGTGTTCTAATTTTTGTATGGCCTCGATTCTGCTGGGGTCTATTTTGATTCCATCTTTGGAGATGATGTGTCCCAGCAGTTTGCCTTCCTCTAACCCAAAAAGGCTCTTCTTAGGATTTAAAGAAATCCCAAACCTTCTACATTTCTCGAAGACTCGTCTGAGGTGTCTTAGGTGTTCCTCATCAGATCAGGAAAACACAATTACGTTATCTAAATAGATGACAATAAACTTGCCTGATTCTTCCACGAAAGCGATATCCATCACCCTCTGAAATGTGGCTCCTGCGTTCATCAAACCAAAAGGCATTTTCACATACATGAAAGTGCCCCATGGTGTGGTGAAAGTGGTTTTGTCTTGGTCATCTAGGTGAACTAGGACTTGATTGTAACCCGAGAAACCATCCAGCAGAGAGATTCAACTGGACCCGACCACTCTTTGCAAGATGTGGTCCATTTTCGGCAAGGGGTAATTATCCTTCAGGGAGACTTTATTCAGATTTCGGAAATCTATGCAGAGTCTGATTTCCCCGGTTTTCTTACATGTAGGAACTAAGTTAGAGACCCATTTTGAAAAACGCAACGGGACTATGATCTTGGCATCGTACCTTTTTTTTATTTCCTTTTCTATCAGAGGGAGCAACTTGGGATTTATCCTCCTAAGTTTCTGCCTAAACGGTTTTTGGTCTTCTTTTATTGGAATCCTGTGTTGTATGATGTTGGTATCATAAGCTTTCAAATCTTCATAGCCCCAGGCAAAGACATCTGAATATTCTTTGAATAGATAAATATATTTGAGTTTTTGTTCTGGGGGTAATGATTTAGATAGTTTGACTATCCTGGGTTTCTCTTCAGTCCCTAAATTACAGTCTTCTACCTCTTGTCCATGGGCTTCGATTTTTGGTTTTTTGGCTACGTCGCTAAAGTCAAACAAGTCCTCTAAAGGAACTAGACCTCTAGGAAAAACATTTCTTTTCAACTGTAAAACATCAACGTCCATTTCGTCATCGCCTAATTCTCCTGAATCTATGGTATTTACACTATCAATTTCAAAATCAGAACTATTTACATTTTCATCTTCATTCTCTAAATCTATATTTGTACATTCAAAATCATTTTTACACTGCAGAAAGTCTTCAATTTGATCATCATTACCAAACACTTTCCAGTACCTGATATTGTCGGGAACGATTGGTCTACATTTCACCTCAATAGTGTATGGACAAGTCGGGCGGAAAGGAATCTTACAGGTGGTTGCTGACGTAGCCAATCCGTCTGCCAGAATGTTTTGTCCCCTCGGCATTACCTGCAAGTCGACTTCAGTAAAACATCTCAAGGCATCAAGAACAACATTCCTATAAGCTCTAAGACGTGGGTGTTTCGTAGTGTACTCACCTTTGATTTTCTTGATTATCAATTCAGAGTCACCTCTTACCATTATCTGTTTAGCACCAACTTTTTTCAAAAGCTTCAGACCGAGCATCAAGGCTTCATACTCAGCATCAAGGCTTAATTTGTAAGAATGATTTTCTGAATACCTATTTCTGTGATTATGTAGCCAGACTCCTGCTCCAGCTCCTTCTTTGCTCACCGCTCCATCAAAGTCCATGCTCCAGAAATCTGTGGGTAACTCTTTAGTTATCATGTTCTTCATCCTTGCTACCTCAATGATTTCTTGGCCTTCGTCCTAGCTAGATGTATCTTCCGCCATCTGAGTATCTTGCTCTCCCATGTCACCATCATTGTACAAGATAAAATAATCCAGATCGGAATGTGCAGAGTAAAGGGGATAGTTGTGCGGTTTCTCCTGGCTACTGACCATGTACTTCATCAATGTTTCTCTGTATAGGCTTCTTTGTTGTCCAAAAACTGGGATAGTGGCATAAGACATATCCAGCTGCAGGGTTCCTTTCAACTTCGCCCCCCAAGACCGGGATAGCAACATTCCATACTTCGACGGGATGTCTGCAACCACCACATCCATTACCATGCTCTTCGCAGGAATCTGAACCAAGGTGATGCAGAGGTCCTTGATCAAACCAATACATCTAACTTTATTGGAGTCGAATGAGTGTAAGTCCCTGTAAGGTCTGGTGACCTCCAGTCCCAGTTTTTCCATAACTTCTTTAGGCATCAGATTGTGGGAGGCACCCGAATCCAACATAGCGTTATGCAAGATCAAGTCGTGTATGTTTCGACTGATGTAAAAAGGAGCAACCTCACTAGTATCATCTCGACCATCTACTTCAGGTCCGAAAAGAAGCTCGAGTTGATCATCAGTAAGGTTCACAGTGTCTAAATGATTTGTTGATCCCATGGTTAAGGCCTTTGTGCCTATGTCAGGTTCAATGGTCAGTGCTTTAATCACCTGCGAATGATAACCGTCTTTGTTCATCAACTCGGTAAGTGGGATGGGGATTTTTACTTTGGCCAATTCCCCCTCCAGGCTAAAGGGTGTAGGAGCTCTGACTTGGCTCATCAATTCTGGTTTGTCCACCATATTCTTCTGCTCAGAAGTACTTGGTGGATTAATAGGTGAAACCTCGGGCTGTGAGGGCCTTTTCAGGATGGTAAGGTTTTTCTTCATGGGAGCATCGACATTACTCTTCTCAAGAATCTTCTCGGCATATGGCTCAGAGGTCTTCTTGGTTTCAACTGCCTTCTTTGTTGCAGTGGTCTTTTTTGGGGAATTCCCTTCTGTCTTTTTATTCTGCAGATTGTACTGCCGGTGTACCTCCAAAATAGCATTTTCGAAGGCCTGTTGTTCTGCATCTTCAACTTCTTCACTTACTTTTGTTTGATTGAGAATAAAGAGTTCTTGCTCTTCTTGGGTAAGGAAAATAGCTTTGTTGTCGTGAATTCCCATGAGATTGATGTGAGTGTCCTCCAATTCCTCAATCACTTCCTCCCCTTCATCAACATAGTTTTCTTGCAGGGGAGGTTTGATCTACTGATCTGGACCCCTCTGCTCTCTTTGATCCCTAGGATCTCTCTGTCTAATTTGAGGAGGGTTTCTCCTGAAGTTAGGGTTCCGAACCTGGGGAGCTGGTGGGTTTTCTCTCGGAGGATTTTTGTATGCCACAGTAAGTCTTTCCATCATTCTTTCCACTACTCTGGCCAAAGAATCCAATTTGGAATCTGAGTTCGACATGGAAGGTTCTTCTTTGATAGTGACTCTCCTTTCTGACCTCTGACGTGCCCTTTTTTCCAACAGATTGGCCTCCACACTTATAGCACTTTTCTGCATGTCTGCCAAGGTGGTAGAATTTCTTTCTCTTAACTGGTATGACACATCGACATCAAAACCATCAGGGAATTTTATCAACGCTAAGTCTTGTGGAGGTTTGATTTTGGCTGGAATTACATTGTACAGGTTATTGAAACGGGTACAGTAATCTTGTACCGTCTCACCTTGATTTCTTCTTATATTCTCCTATTCTGAAAATATTTGGAGAGGGTTTTTCTTTACCTCCCATCTGTCGAGAAAACTCCTTTGAAAAGAGACAAGGTCAGGGATTGAGGCGGCAGGTAAATCTTTGTACCATTTCTTGACGTCACCTGTCAAACTTTGGGAAAACAATCGCATTTGAATGTCAGCCTCATCAACTTCTTGCAAGTCAAAATAATCATTCATTTTGTTGACATGTTGTTGGGCATTTAAAGGTCCTCTTGCATCGAACTGTGGAAGTCTAGTTTGGTAGTCTTGAGGCATAGCATGGAGAGGTGCGTCCAACACCAAGGGAGCATATATGGCTGCCATGATGAGTGGAGGAGGTGGAACGACAACCTGGATGTTCGACGAGGTAGCGACTGAAGGCGAGGACGATGATGGACTGGTTGGCACCGAGAGAGTGGTTTTCTGATTAATAGTGGGAGATATAAATTCATGGGTTCGGGGTTGCAATATGGTTGGGTCGAAAATGATTTCAGTGACAAAACTACCTGACTTGGACCTAGACAGGCTTTGACCGGAACATGTGTCAATATCGGGGTTTTGAGAAGAGACAAGTTTTCCTGAAAAGGAAGGGGACTTATGAATGGGAATATGACTAACCAAACCTTTAACGATGGTCTTTTTCCTGAGCAAATGCTCTGGATTGTCTGTTACTTTCACAAGTTTTGGATCTGGATGAGATCGAGTATAGACTTTCTTGGGAGCCAGAACTCTTTTTGGTTTATATATATATATATATATATATATATATATATTTAGTTTTGTGAGTCTTAAAATAATATGTACAAAGTTTAATCAACCTCTAAACATTACTTTCTTCTCAATTTGAACTTTCTTTTTAGGGAAAAGAAAACATGAAATTATCAATTTTTAGTTCCTCCCCAATGGAGTCGCCACTATGTTAGCACTTGGTAAATTTCCTAGAGGTTGAAAAAGAAGAAATATACAAAGGTAACTTTATCCAACCACTTTTCAAGATGGGATCTAGCCCTTCCAGCTTCAAAGAGGGATCTCTCTATAAGATTTATCTTTTTTTCTAACTTTAGATGTTAGGCTAGGTAAAGAAATGGGTTGTTTTTGTTGTAAAGGTGCTTTATGAATTGGTTGAAACCGTCTACACATCCATTGGGCTATGGGGTCTACATTTAAATAAAATATGAAATACAACCAGAAACGTAAAGGAAGATTCCCACAGGGTGAGATAATATACTCACTAGATCTTTTAGTAGCTTAAATGATGGACAGAAGAAAAGTTGAGAAATATAAATTCAACTAAGAAGCAGTTAAGAATTCCTTAATTGAAAAAACCAGAAGATAAACACTAAAATCTTTTGAGTCAGAAACAGGGTATCCAAGATAAATCCTGCAACATTCATTACTCTTAAAGATTAGTTTCAGAAAACAATATGATCACAAAGAAACAATAACATTCAACTTAGAAAATAAACATCACCAGTGAATACACGCAAGAATCCTGTAAAAGTGCCTCCTTTTTATTAATGGAAAATCTCTTCAAAAATGTTACAGTCTGATAGCATCACGATGTGAAGATAAAAAAACCTCAATACTTTGAAAGGTGAAGTATATATAACTCAACTTACAAACGTTCCTGTCATAAATGATCAGGACGTGCTAATGTTATTTTTAACCTAACTAATTTAACAAATCTCCTAAATTTCATAACTGCTTGATGACTTGGTGAAACTGCACGCTGATTCCTGGGTAGACCGTTCATGAAGCCTTTGCATGACCTCATTTGACTGGACAGGTGACTAGACCTAGATGGCTCATTTGCTAGTTGAGAAGATCGCAGAGTTCCTCCCATCTGAGATGACTAGGCACAGTGACTTTGAGCAGTCTTTGATACACTTCGTCCATTTCTGTATATTTGGCGAATGTAGTCTTAGTGAGGAATATGTATCAAATATCGTGTTGGATACTGATGTCCAACTGAAGGGCATCTAGGAAGGCTTTTTTGGTGATGCTCCCTTGTACGCCTGCAAACTTTGAACTGTCCTTGGACACCTCAGCCAATATCTTCTTGTAATCCATAAGTGTCATCAGTTTATCAATAATAACCTTCAGACCAGGTAGACCTTTCTTTTGGAGAGCCTCAATCTTATTGAAAAACCTTTGTACCCCCTGGTCCATGATATGAACCTTTTCTTCCAGTTGAAGCATTACTCCTCTCTTGGTCAAAACTCTTTTGACCTCAAGGATGGTCTTTGTTTTGTCTTCGATCTTCAACTCTTCTAGCTCTTCTCTGGTCTTAGAATTGAGGAACTTAATGATATCATTTTCCTGTGCTGGCATCTCCCCCAAGTCTACTTTGATCTTCTCAATAGCTTGTTTTCTCCTCTGGACCAACTCGTTCTGCTCAAACATGATTTGGATCATGGGCCAGATCTCATTTATGGACTTTGTGATGTCTGTCCATACATTCTCTTTGACCTCAGCCAAAGTCTTCCCTGCCACTGTTTGCTTTTGGAGCTGCTGTAACTCCTTCTTGAGCTGCTCAGTTACCTGCTTTTCTTTGGAGAGACTAGTCTGGAAAGAAGTTTTGAGTTCCTAGAGGTTCTCAACTTGCTTTTTAAGCCTGTTGATCTCTGTCTCTTGCAGGTTCATTTTTTCCATGGATTTGGCGAGGTCGGTTGTCCCCTCTTGTGGTGTCACTGGTGTTGCAGATGGGATTGTTGTCACTGCTATTGTGCTTTCTCCTAAAATCGGAATGGCACTCAATGGAATGACTTCCATTGGCTTCATCTATTCCTTCTCTTTTAATAATCTCTCCATATAATCTTCCATTTCTTTGAGTTGTGCATTCTGCTCCATAAGTAGTTTGAGCGTTTCGTCCTTCTCGCCTTCTTTCTCTGCTATCTCCTTTGCCTGCGAGTCCTCTGTATGCGGGAGCTTCAATTGTTTCCTCAAGGAGGAAATGTCTACATTCTTCTTCTTTATAATCTCCTCTGCATCTTTGATGTTCGAAGGATCATAGCCGATCTTGAGGACCAGCTCCTCCAAAGTCTTGATTCTATTGTCCTTCGCAAAGGACGATATCTTCTCCATCTTGAGCTGTGTCTGAGCATTGTTCAGTGATACCTGTAATTTTGCTGCAGAAGCGAAAGCATGTGCCAACGTATGGAACACCATTTCCCCTGTCTGTTTGTGCAGATCCATTTGATCTACTGGGTGCACATCCTTCATCTGAAATTCGAAGGTGGCCCTCTTGTAGTCTAAGATTACCTTGGGGTCTGGTACCTGCGCCTGGAGGAAGGCCATGTGTATCCTCCCCTTTTCTGTGTCAAATGCAGATAGCAGCCTATGTTGCGTAGTCGACGTCTGCTTTCGAAACTGAGTGTAAGTACTACTGGTAAGGGTCTGATTCTTTTTCTTAATCAGCTCGTACTTCTCGAAAATGCTCAACTTGGGCCCAGTCTTGCCCGGCTGAGTGTCCAGTGGGGAGTCTGAGGATTTTCTTGGCACTGCTGGGGTGATGTCCTTTTGTAGACTTGAGCCGAAAGGTGGGATGACAGACTTGACCACTGTGGTAGGTGGGGCTTCTTTCTCCCCCGTAGGGCCAGGAACTGAAATTGTCTTGGGCCTCTTGGTGTGCAACTGGAACTCTTCGGACGACACCTCCGTGATAGGCGGAGATGATTCTTGTTGAGGCCTTTTTTCCTTAGGGACCTGTGGTGTGGTCATTGGTGGTACAGTGGTCGGGGGAACCTGATGTTCCACTTCGACCAAGGTGGCAGGCACCCACACAGTCTGATTAGCGAATTTCTTAATTTCGGGCTTAGCTTCATGAACGTACGGGATGTTTTTGTTCTTCACCCACATTTATGAGATGATCCTGCAATGATCATAATGCCATGGGAAGATTAAGAAAAACTTCATCTCTCTCAGCATCCGGTTCGCTTCTTCTCCTACGCCACGACTGTTGCAGATGAAGGAGCCAATCTGCTCCATGATTCTAAGATGCTACTTTTTCTTCAAGGATACAAAATGGATGTCATCTGAATTCATGATCTATCTTATATACTCTAACGCAAAGATTCTTACCAGCACATACTTGGGCAGCTTGTAGGGTGCCAACTCGCACTCGAATACTCTGATCTCCATGTGGTTTTGATACAGGTACCAATCAGGGATGATTTTAAGGATGGAAATTTATTTTAAAATGTAGAAACCTTGGCGAATCTTCTTAATCCTTCATATGTCAACTATAAATGTTTGGCGATATTTTTGTAAAAATACTCAAAATTCTAAGTATTTTATATAATTTTTATAAAATTTTGTCTATTTTTAAGGTAAAAAAAATTTATTCTATAGAATTTGGGCGAATCATTTTTAAAATAGCGAATCTCATTTTTGGAAAAACCATGGAAAATTAGCCCATGAGAGAAATTTAGCCCCTAAAATCATCCCTAGTACCAATCCCCAGTCTTTGTGTTGTCTGAGAGATGCAGAATTCTCTGGACTTCATCGTTTATTCGAGACTCGGGCCAACCGCTCAACATGCTTACCACGGGGTGGTAGAACATATCAATGAATGCCTTGAAGCTATATTCTATGGAGTTATGCTTCAGCAAAGAGGTCCATGCTGTGACTGGATGAGGTCTTCCATCTGCGTCCATTTTCTGCATGGAAAAACTAAATTTATCTACTTGATAGAAGACAAACGTGTATGCCAATATAGACAAATATCTGAACATGCCTTCCATGCCAAAATTCACAAACTGTTCGTGAATATTATCTGCCAAGAAGGTGCTGAAATCAAACTGGGTGATGGGCTTTTCATTAGTGGAGAAATGGATAGAAAACCCAGAATGGGCTCATCTACCCACTGATCGGAATAATACCCTAGCTAAGAACAAAGGGAAGAAATGACCTGGTTTCCCTTAGTGGAGAACATGGACGATGGGTAAGGGGGATTTGTGGAAGGGAATTGAGTGGAGGTGGGAAGGAAAAGCTCGAATATTTGAGCTCTCTATGGAAAATTCATCTTCTGATACAACTCTGTAAGGATTTCCAGGTTGAAAGGGGACGCTAAGTCGGCACAGGGAATTTACATCATCTGGTCTATGTCTTCGGGCGTGATGAGGAACAGGGTGTCTCCATATGAGGAGATGACGGCTCTCTGTTCAAGAATATAGTGAGCCTGACATTTGAGCGCAAACTCAGGAAAATGGTGGCTCTGGGGAAAGAGGTAAAGGGGTAAATTGGACTCCCAGAGTCCAATTTCATCGCTCTAGTCCAGGAAAACCTCCCTGAGCCATGACTGGAGATCTGAGAAATCGAAATCGCATTTGGTATCTGCGATCAATCTGTCTTTGTCGACCAGCAAGATCTTGTCCAGGTCGATAGGGGGCGGGAGAAAAGGATTTTCCTCTCCTTCTGCTTGTCTGGGCTTTGGCGCCATTTTTGCGACAGTACCTGCAATAAAAACAAAGTTAGTGGGGTTGACTGACTGTGGATGAAGGTGACGGGATGCAATGGAGGAGCAAGCGATGAGTTTCTCTGGTGCGACGAGTGAACAACGGAAGTAGGGGAAAATGGTAATTTTATTTAAAAATGGGGTCGGTTGGGCGCGGGAGACAGGTCAGCTGGGTAATGGATAGGTTATCCAGTAATAAATGGACAACGGGCCACTTGGGGGTGAGATGGCAGGTGACGGTGGCTTGGAAAATATGGACGGGTGACGTGGTGGCTAGGGATTGGAGGTAAAATTTGCAATAAGGGGCTGGTCATGAGTAAAAAGGGGTAGGGGACTGACAACAGTTATGGGATGGGACATAACTCAGGAACAAGTGGAAAATGACGTCCATAAGTGACGGGGGGGCTGTCAGATAGTAGATGGTGATGGGACTTCGCGACCAATAGATTTATGCCACATCATACAAGGGGCCCACCAGAGGGAGATTACAATTTCGGACCCCCCCTGGGTTAAAAGCAGATCATCCGGGGGGGTCCGAAATCTATTGTGGGTCATTGATCTACGTGCCTGTTTCTGAGTCGTAGATCCAAGCGCGCTCTTTATCCCTCATTCTGGACCCCCCCCCCCCATTAAAGGCAGAATGGACGGGGGGGTCCGGAATCCAACCTGGACTATTGATTTAAGCGCTCATCCTTGGGCCGTCCAGATGCACGCAAATGTTATCAGCGATTCCGGACCCCCCCCCGACTAAAAGTAGAATGGTCGGGGGAGTCCGGAATGCTCTGTGCACCGTAGATCTGGACATCGTGATCAGGACTGTCGAAATGTGCAGGGAGCATAAAATGGGGAGCAGAGAACACATGCGCTAGGAAAAACTTAGGATAAATGCGTTTTTATGGTTTTTTCCCCAAATTTTCAAATAAACACCACCAAGGGACTTCGACCAAGCTATCCTTAAAGTATTTGAGACATGGTGCAATCATTACATCAGGCTGGCTTTATTGGAACGAAGCAACATGGCCACTAACCTATGTTCTAACCTAGTTTCCTATGACAGTTAACCCAAATTAAACTGTTGGGTTAAGAAATTACTCTACCCTAGGGCTATCTGATCAGGATTAGACAGTCCGGCCAGATTTATTCACTAATCTAACCTAGACATTTTGGCTAAGATTAAATTGTTTAGCCAAATCATTCACTACCCTATCAACATCAAATTTAAAAAGAACTTGGCCATGCTTGAAAGGTCTGGACCAAGTTACCATTATTGCATGGGGATTTTATTTCAATTCTTTTATGCCCTCTTTTCTTTCTTTCTTTTCTTTTTTCTTTTTCTTTTTCTTTTTTATTTTTCTTTTTCAAATTATTTGCAGAATGAAAAATCATTTGTCAACAAAAACACTAGAGACAGATAATATCCCAGTCACCAGTTGATTCCTATAACTTATAGGGTGATAACATAACTCTCATATATTTTCATCCAACCCCATTTATTGTTGGCAAAAACACTATACTTATGAAGTGAAATACTAATTTCTAAGTTTTTAAGAGGGTCAAAACAAAGATTTAATTGTTAGTTGTTGAATTTGATTTAGTTGGTATATTAGTTTCTTCGAGTTTTGTGCATTGATTGGATTTCATTATAAATTGCTTGTCCTTTGAGAAGGTATAATAGATTTAGCTTTCGCCTCATCACTCATTACAGGAATTCATTGAAGGACACTAAAACCTTAGTAAGTTACTCATGATATATCACATGAACATATAAGCATGAATGATTTTGATCCATGGTATTTCTAGCACTAAGTTGTTTTATCTCCCAGTGATAGGTCCTGTGCTGGTTTGGCATTTTGATTTGTCATTGGATTTGTCATTTTATTGCGTGTTGAAGTGTGTTTTGCTAACATTAGCTGTTAGCATAGGTTGGAATATCCTATGATCCTACATTTCTTTCCCTTTCACCTCTAATTTCACAAACCCCCTGGGTCAATAATTAAATGTCTAGAAGCTATTCATATAATTTACCAAACATTTTTGGCATTGTTTTCGAGGAGGTGCTAAAAGGGATTAGAGCATAGGTAGGTTGTTTTCACAAGTTTCTTGTTTTGTGTGTGATCTATCTACAATTTCAACTTGGGGGAGGAGAAGTGGTAAGACACAAAGACTCCCTTGGTTCATAATCTCTGAAGGGGTTCTATCCCTACACATTCACTTTGGTGATTTTCTCTTAAGCCTCATTTTTTCCTTTTATGCAAGTGTGTTTTCTTTTAGTTTTATTCATGAAAAGAAGATAATCCTATATTGTGTGAACAAATAACTTGGTGACAAAAATATCTTAGTAGCACAGTGGCACTTCAAGTATATGATTAGTTTGCTTCTATTTCCTTTAAGTTTGTTTCCTTTTTATTTCTTAAATAGTTTTAAAATATTTTTTGGAGATGTAAGATCCCTCGTACACTAAACCTTGTGCAAGACATGACATACCATTTATCAAAATACGGATGCTCAAGATTTCGTTGAACAAAAGAGGAAATGATACTTCAATATATTTCCCAAATCCTAGTAGCAGTCGAGATCTCTGCCTCTCAGGAAGAACGAATATTGAGAGTAGTCAAGAACATACATGTACTCTGAGAAGTGATAGACAACTGAGAGTTCCATGATCCACATATAGAATCTCCCCCTGATCATCCTTGATAATTTATAGAGGATATTAGACAACCATGTAATACATCTGATGGAGGGAAGACATTAGAACCTAACATTGAGGAATTTACACCATGCCCATCATTAGATCACGAAGATTTGTATGACATGGCAGAGGAGTATATAGAGAGTGTTCCAAATGAAAAAGTGAACCAAGAACATCATGACTATATTGAACATTGGTTCTAGATGACCATCATATTGAAGCATCACTTTCTTCTTCAACAACTCTTCACGTCATATCATTCGAAGAAGATGGTATCTCATGCTCTAGTAGACATTAAAGCATATTTTTCAAACTTTAGTATGAATATGTTTGTAATCGTGTTACGAAAATGGATTCACTAGAAGTACTCCTACACTTGAGAAAAGGATTTCCTTTTTCAAGTAGAGTAGGACATTGTAATAAATTAAATAAATAGAATAGTAAAGAGAAAAATAAGTCTAGTTGTGAAAACAGGGTAATTGACGCAACTAGAAATGAATCTTGTTTGAAAACAAGGGCTCCCGGTGGGAAAGATTCACAATAAGTTCTGTAATTTTATGTTGGTTCAAATCTTGTATTGTATTCTTCAAATCATTTATGTTTTTCACTCTCATTGGATGATATGGAATTTCTTAAGTTCCACCTTATAATGAATATTGTCCCATCGAAATCAACACATCATCTAGGAATAAGGTTAGAGTCATTTGTGGTGCCTTAGATTTTACATGCATCAATGGTAGAATTTATCTCTAAAGACAAGGGGATACATAAATGTCTCTTAATCTTTAGAACCTGTAGGGCACTTTACATCAACAAATCTATTCGTACCTGCTTAGTTGTACTCTAGTACCTTGACACTCGTTGACATCATCGGTGAGTGGTCTCTCGTTGATTAACATTTTTCATTATTGACATGTAATCCAATGAAGTTTTTCCATGTTTGAATTCAAGAAAATTCATTCACTTGGACTAACTTGTACATACAAGTGAATAAAGGACAAAGACTATATGTTTTCATGGTATCGGCAAAATCTTCCAACAATTTGTTTTCTTGTAGAAACTTGTTCCAATAAAAGAATGCCACTCAGTCTTAAGAAGTTTTCATGATGACATGAAAACCATTGGGTTTGGGGGAGATCCTCAGATCCCTTCCATATATTTATAGTCTCTCTTTAGCATCTTCATCATGTTCAGTTCATCTCAGCCTATTTTTTCCCCTCCTTCAACATGACTTTCAACAACTTCATTTCTCATCAACTTCAATTCTCTCACATTCTCAGCAATTCTCAACATTTCTCACCCTCATATTCAACTTTCAACTAGTACACATAATGGTTCCATGGATATTTCATCCCGATTCATTCTACAACATGCATCAGATCCTTCATTTCATCCAACATACATCAACTCCACATAGTTTAGCATCATATAAAAGATAACATGAGGTAAAACAGGTAGAAATCTCTTTAATTTACCAAGAATTTGGAAAATTATGCATAACCACTCCACATTCCACTACACACAAATTTCCACCATTGCTACTGAATAACTTTCCATTTTCACTCCACCATTGATAATAAAATCTATACTTTGAGCATAATACCAAGAAATGAAAAGAAAATATGTTGCATACAAGTACAAATACAAAGAAACATTCATAGTGTCTTCTCCTTATACATAATAATACATTCCTAAGGTCACCATGTGAATGTTCTAAATAACAGGATGAAGTCATTGCTGCCTATCTAAGCAAAGAAACACAAGTAAATATTGAATGAAAGAAAAACTATTGTGGTATACAAAAACAACAAGCAACATTCATAGTGTCTTCTTATTATACAAAATTCCTAAGTTCATCATCTAAATGTTTTGAATAAGAGGATGAAGTCATTGTTTCCTATCCAAGGAAAGAACTACAAGTAAATTTTTGGTCTTAAGTCCATAGAGTATAAAAGTGCCCAAGTTCATACTCATACTACCACCATCTTGATCCACCATTCTCCACACTTATTCACCATCCCTCATAAAAGTTCCCAAGTTCAAACTTCCACCATATCCATCATTTCACAGACCATCCTTTTCATTTATTCATCATCCCTCACAATTCCCATCTCTTGCTTGTCCTCCATTTTCATGACAATTTTTGTTGCTCCATTTTAAAGGAAAGCAAGTTGACATTTGTTTTGTTGTGACAATATGATAAATCACTTGAAAAGAGTGTTTCTCCACAAGAACCAATACCTTTAGTCTCTAGAGTGTTTAACCACAAGAACCAACACCAGAAAAAATGTCACAAATATCTACCCATACGAGTTAATTAAAAAAAATATACAATGAACAATAAACAAGGATTCCCAAGTTCTTGTTTGCATGAGAAGATGCAAATCCTCAGGTTTGGGGGAATATCGGGCTTCATTTTTGTCCTAATTATCCCCCCAATAAATTCAACATTTTTCTAATAATCCATGTCACTCTATGCAATAAACCCTCATTAACAATTATCATTCACAATTATACATCTTGTGTGGTTAATACGTCATTTTTCTATGTTTTTATTGATTAAAGATGATTTTATCATAATTTTTTTGATGATGGTTCATGAAGATCAAACTTCTTCTCCAACTGATATTCAAAGTGTTCTTACATTTGTAGTGGTCCTAAAAAATATTCCAAACACCTTTTTTCGAGCTTAAGGAGCATGTTCAACATTCCCATACCTGCAGTTCTTGTACCTGATATTGTAGTTTAGCTTATTGGTACATCTCTAGGAAAAAATAAAGAACATGGGTTTTCTCTGCAGTGATGTCGACATGTTCTCATGTGTGTCAGAACATGCCCAGGTCACACATGTGGACCTCCAACATGAGATTAATGCTACAACCAAAATTATCAAATAGTTTTCAAACTTCCAACTTCTACCTCAATTTTTGTGTAAATGAAGATAGATCTCAAAAATACAAGATATGGGTTTTGTCCATAAGGTGATAAATTGAGTAAATCCAGAGTAGGTTTTCAAAATTCCTAATGGTTCAGGAAATATGTCTGGATATTCAACGTCAATTTGCCCAAAAATGCATGAATTCTCCCAAATTTCTTGTTATGTCGAGATTTGAAAAAAATAAAAAACATTGCCCATATTTCATTTGATCTGAGTTTGGGGGATTGGATTTGATCCTTTCCATCCAATTTTATGTATAAATATGTAATCTTCAAAGGGAGGCTAGGGGGGTGGATTAGCTATACTAGAGATCTATTTCACATGAAGTAATGTATATGTTGTAACCCTTCAATACTTTTTTTCAATAAAGATACACATAAGGACAACCCAAAAAGTTGGGAAAAAGTTCAGCGTGTGTTTCAACATTATTTCAACCAACCTCCTGAGTACCAAGTTATCAATATTCTAGGAGCAATAGAGGACTCGATTGTATTAATTAAAATATGACAGGGTAAGATAGATCCAATGATGCATGCAAATTGTTGTGTCAAGAAGTGTATTAGAGAAGGATATCTAGAATAGTACTGGGCTTACAAGTTCATCCACACCTTGGGGCCCATCTCCAAGGCATGGTACCTACCTAAAGAAGTTCGACAACAGATGCCCAAATGGGAGACACTCAAGCAAGGATTTCATTTGACCTTATGATATCTAGGTAAGACCCTTGGAATCACCTTTTATCTTTAGTCCATTAAATATTTTATTTTTGAAAACAAGTCGAGAATGTCACAAGGATTTGTTTGTAAGATACATTGGCAGATCCTACGACTATAAGAGCCAGTTAAGAATTTGGGTGATGTCTGAGGCACTTTCAAATATTGGGATAAGGTATATTAAGAATCATAGGAAGAAGATGATCCAAAAACGTTGTGGCATCTTCCATTCAAAGAATAAAAAGGAGAAATATCTGTAAAAGAAGCAATAGATGATCTTATGGGGAAGATATAAATGGAATCGTTCAATATCAGATAGCTAAATAGTGACATGTATGAACAACCTCGACTGGCTTCTATTGGAGATTATTGGGATTATAAAACTATATCTGAGGTTGTGGACCTACTTCAAAAATATGTAGACCTGTTCCCACAAAACTTCACGGAGATGAGAGGGATTAAGGGAGATATTGGTGAGATGTGGATCAAGATGAAACTAGATACCATGCCAAGCTAATCAAAAGAAGGCCATTTTGTGTGAATTTTCAAGTGAAGGAAAAATTCAAGGAAGAAATCTATAGGATACTTGTGGCTGGACTGATATTTCCTGTGGAAGAGTCAGATTGGATAAGTCCAATAGTAATATAAGATAAGAAGACTGGAGGTGGAGGTATTAGAGTATTTGTGTATTTTTAGGGGATTAATGCAACTTACATTCAAGATCCCTTCCCTACCCCTTTCATCGATGAAGTACTTGATCATATGGTAGGAAAAGAGGCCTATTCATTTATTGACGAGTTTTCAGGGTACTATTAAGTTCGAATAGTAGTTAAGAATACAAAAATAATATGAACTTCACAACATAATGGGGTTCATATGCCTATAATTGCATTCCTTTCAGCCTTAATAATGCCTCAAAAATATTTTACAGAATAGTTATAGTGATATTCCACAAGTACATCCATAAGTTTCTAGAAGTGTACTTGGATGATTGGACTATTTACCGACTGTTGAAGAATCATGTTACGCTAAGGTAACATTGGAATTCTTTCACATATCCTCTAATAGGAAGGTAAGTAAGCTCCCAATCTCATTCATTTGAAGCCTCATGCATGAAATATTATCAAATGAGGACCAAGGTCCCCTGCCTAAACATGAAGAATTAGAATTGTTCGAATAGTAGGGGGATTTTATATATAGTTGGATTATGCACAATGGATGGTATTTTTTGTTGGAAATGGAATAACTAACAAGTCCAAATAAAAATCTTGAAGATTGATCCCATTATGTCAAAATATAGATAACTCCACAATATAGATAATATAAGATAGGGCATTCACTCTGGGTCATCCCTCCCCGCCCATGTCTTTTTTCAAGCCTATAATCTTCATCCATATTGTTGATCGACCGATTTCATCATCAAAAACCCATATTGAGATCTTTAGAAGAGTACCCATACTCAGTAAACTCCATTAGATTCCTTCGTGTTCCTAATAGGAAGGAAAAAGAACCATTTATATATTATTTATTGTCTCATCAATGATAAAGTTTGTGTGACCCAACCCTATTCTCTTGAAGCAGATAGGGAAATAAGGTGGAAAGGAAAATGGAACAGATGAACTTGCTTCACACCGCGCTGCCAGATGGCTTGTGGTGGGGTAAGATGGTGCAATTTTTCCCACTTGCACTTGTTTGGTGGGGGTGTCCCCCCGGTAGTAAGAATATCTACCATTGTTTGTTGTGGGTTCCCCCTGACATGATGGATAGGTTTGGGTTGTTCCACATGATATGGTGTAACCCTAGGTGTTGTGGGGTAAGGGGGCATTTTCACTCATACCTTTTTTTCATGTCATTCGGGTGAAGTTGAGAATTGTTTTGCTTCCTTCCCTGGGTGTAGCATAGTAAGCAAGGAGAGAAGGGTTTATTAGGACCTACAATATAGATAATGTGAGTATCAAAGTGAAAATATCATATTCTACATTTCACCCCCTTGTAGGAGATATTATCAATAATATGGGTATAGTAGTGAGTTTCAAGGAAGGAGAGAAGTAAGCAATGCATGGGAGTAGTACAAGGGTCCCTGTAGTGTGATCCAATGACCTGATGTCCAGAGGGAATACTCTACCAATAAATCTCTATTATCCCACATATACTAGCCCTCAGATACTTTCCTGAAGATATTATCCCTCAAAGATAGTAAAAGACAAGCAGAGACAGGCCCTCAAAGATTACCTTACCTTGCCTTACAAATATGAATGAGTTATGAGGGGAAGACTCATGGTTATATTTCCTAAAGAATAAATCCTCTATATTTCAAAATAAATCCTCTATAGAGACAGGGAGAGACAACCTTACTATATGAACAGGTAAGGAAAAGGTAAGGAATTAATTCTATCTGTATGCCCTCATGATGCTTATCTAAATGAGTAAGTCAAGGGTGTGAATGAGTTGGGAATGAACAGGTCAGGCAGGGTGTGAGAAGTTATCCAAGAATTCAGGTTCAGAGAAGACATATCATTCCCTTACAAGTATGAACAACTAATGTAGAGACAAGTAGAGACAAGAAGATATATTCCCTCATGATGTCATCTATATTCCCTCATGATGTACATATCTATATGCCCTCATAATGACTCTCCTGGGTGTGAGAAGGAATGACTCATGGCCTTCCTTTTTAAATAAATATCCTTCCTTCCTTCACCAATGAGATTTCTTTATCAAGGGTTCTCCTTTCTTGGAATTGTTGATTAACTGGGAAGGAAAGATACTTTGCACCTGAGTAAATCAGTATAAATGTGAGGAAGAAAATGATCCCAAATTTGTGCAATCATGTTAACATATAATAATATCACATCCCTTCCCCCCATACCAACAACTTAGGTCAACTAAAAGATTGATCCCCACCCATTGATGAGGGGCCTTGTGGAAAGAAGGATGTGGAAAGGATAGTGCCTCCCCAACGTATCTGGCTAGTAAGTAAACTAATCCCTTCCCTATCTGGCCAGGAAGTCAATACAATCTCTCCCTATGGTTGATCGTTACTATTTATTTCCTCCCTTGAAGGGAGGGCCGGAGAGTAAGGAGAGAGAAAGCCACCCTATTGGAAGGCCATCAAGAATGCATTGTTAAAACCTAAAGGCCTACTTAATGCCATATGAAGTCAGTATAGGGGGGCCTTATTCTCCTTCTTGTCTAACTAGGAAATAAAGTCCCTCCCTTTGGTTGAGACCTGATATTTACATTCCTTTCAGGTATGGTAATAAGAGCTCAATTCCTTCATTAATCAATGGAAGGGAATATCAAAGAGATAAAACCTTATTAAGGGGAGGAAAAGGTTATTTTTTGGGGCATGGAAGGCCATTTCAAAGGCTCTTTTTTTGAGGCAATTACTGAGGATATTTATGTCCGGATGGATCTTTCTAGCCAGTAGGGGGGTTGGTTTATCCATTAGTGGATATTATTATATGGAAATAATCTCTCGTAAGGTCAAGTATTTCAGTTCATTTACTAAGGTCTCTCCCTGTGGTCGAGGACTTAATTTGTTTTAAATGTCTTACCCCTCAAATATCCTCTAAATACTTTCAATCAAAACCCATCTAAACCCTAGTAGTGCTTCCTCCCATTATATCATGCATCTCTTACCAGGTGTTATTGTATTCAGTTTCTTAGATCCTACCATCTCTAAGTATTCTTCTTCTCTTGGATCTGTGGGGCAAGGTGGGACTAATGCGCTTTTCCTTTTGGGTGGTTTCAGTTCTTTGGGAAATCAATTCCCTTTCTAGTCTTGTCCATTAACGAGATTCTCCTCATGGGATATTGATAACCCTCCTTGTAACCATTCCACAAGGAATTTATTTCTCGATTGACCATAGGGAGATCAAGGTGCGACGCCATGCCAAAATAGACTTAGGAGGGGAAGGATTCACATGCTTTATTCTAAATATTTATATGAAAAACCCTCTCCCCAACATCCATCTGATCTATATTCCTAGTAGATGATTCCCCCATAAGGAGCATCAATTTGGGAATATCAAATGGAAGGGCTCTGGTTCACCTGTACAGTTAGGTGTGATTGTTGCAGACTGTCGTGGATGACTATAATGACTTAATAGCCCCTCAACAGAGTATGCCTAGTTCATATGCATTTGTGGGGAGCTAGAATTGTTTTGGTTTAGGGCTCTCTCCATGGATTGAATTTATAGACTGGGGAAGCATGCCCCTTCAACTTGATATGTGGACAAACTGAGAGACTCATCCTTGTCACTCTAGTCTAGCTTAGCTTTAAGTCTTTTCTGGACAACCATCTAGAAGGAATGAAGTACATTTTCTCTGGGGGTGGTTACATTACTTTTAGCTAAGAAACAAAGAGAAACATGCCCCAAGAACCCACCTAGTATATACTATTTTATTCAAAGATATGAGAGATATGTACTACCTTTTCAGCTCTCGACTAAGATATCTCTACTACCTTTTCATCTCTCGACTAAGAGATCTGTACTAACTTTACAGCTCTCAATCAGACCAAAACCAACTTTTCAGGGCCAACTGTATTCACATATCGAAGGGTCCACTCTGATCTAGATATTTTCCTATGGAAGTGAGCCCACTTGACCATTATTTTGTGATGTTCTTCACCTTAGAAAAGTGAAATAAGGGAATGATTCTTGACATAATGAATCACATAGGACATGCCTCTTATAGGGAAAATGTGATCTTTGTTCACCATGAGATATCCACATCATCTCACCCCGAATGGTCGAGATCGTATTGGTTAGGACATAATCTAGACCAAACTAGGTAACAAACAAGCAAGCAGATATCCCCCCTGGCTGCATGGACATGACGTGGGGGAGAGATGCATCATTGTCTCTACCTAGAACAATTAAACACCCTAGATATTTTGTCTAATTGTTCCTAATCAATCTGTTCCTAATATGTAGCATATAGTAAGGATAAGGTAATTGCGAACAATGGGAACTTTTCTTAAAAAGACAATTCCATCACTGAATGAAGGTACACCTTTTCAACATATTGACTTTGGCCTTATTTTAAATGACCCCCAATTGTCTGTGTGAGAAGAGGGCATCTATAGCCTCATCAAGCTCTTATCGAGGGGTTGTGGTAATGTTGGGGTATTGGCGCATACCCCCTGCCCTTGGGCTGAGATCCGCTCAGGATCTTTTCCAAAACCATGCCAAGAGTTAAATAAACTCTTTGTTTAAGCCCGCGAAGGATTTTGGGTTTCTCGAGTTGGAGGTTCTCGGTGCACTGCCACAGCTCTTGAAATAGCTGAAACAAAAAATGTCAATGAAGGTTGACTCCTCCAAAGAGACGAGCACATGCCACTTGTCACCCACTAGCTTTCGACTTTCAGGACTCGAACGAACAACCAACAGTCGTTTCTCTTCCTCTATGATTCCCCGACTCTGAAATTGCAACTTTCACGAGATCGATGGCTGCAAGCCTCCCTCGATCCAATGGCTCTCGTTGTATCAAAATTTCTCCAACTAGGAATCCACAACGCTTGACCCAAACCACTAGTCACTCCACTCCCTAAACTCCGATGTGTGAATTCACATGCGGAATCAAAGGTCCTTGTTGATCCAGATCTGACGGCCACTATCCCTCCTAATCTTATGGGTGTCAAAGTCACTTAGTCTTAATACCTTTGTTGTTCCATGAGATCCAATGGCTCTCAGGACTTTAGCATGTCCTCTTGAAAAGATTCCACCATCTGATTCAACGTCTCAAGGACTTTTAGCCAAATGACTTGGCTCCCTTCCTCCAGAACTTAACTCCTATGAACTACTTTCACCCATGACTCCCTTTGGAATAATTGAGAGGTCCTAACCCGTCTGAGCTTCCACTTGCAAACTCAAGGCCTCCAAAGGGTCCCTGCACACACTCCTTGTGGAAACCTTCCAATAACCTCTAGTTATTTAGGGTCTTTGACTCTGTGCGCTCCTTGCAACAACAGTCTCTCAATCTTCCTCCCGAATTTGTAAAATCCAAGACTTCTCTCAGCCTCCACACACCTTACACAGCTCTTGTGTCCATAAAAATGAAATTTGAATCTCTTCTAAGAGTTTTGAGATGAAACTCAGAGTCTGGTTGACGCACTCCTTGCAGACCCTCCAATGCACTCTTTGCAGGAGTTCTCAGAAGGAGAAACAATTGAAACTCATTCTCCCCTTGCCTGGAATTCAAACATTTAACTGAAAATTCTAGAACCTACAAATGTACATAGCATTGAAAGAAATGCATACAAAGAATACAAACAAGTCTGCAACATACCATTCAACAGGTGGTTCCAACAACCATAACAAACACATAGAGTGGAATCAAAGGTTTCTTCTATTAATTCTAGTGCTCCTGTACATGGTAAATATCAACAACAAAAATGCATGAAATTTTATGTTCTCCTCTATTCTCTTCTGCAGCTCTACAGCTTAAGAATTATGAATTATTGTTACAGTGATACAAAGGTTGAGGGTGTCTATCATCTATTTTCCCTCCTACTTCCTACGCTCCTAAAACTGTCTAATCTATCATTCATATCTACCTACTTGCATTAAATAGTCATAAATGTCTATTACATCTATCGGATAGGAACACACTCTCTAAAATCAGTTTAGATCTGCAGTTATAAATGCAACTGCACGTTCTTCCTATCTATTACATTAATGCCCATTCATTAATATTCAAAATACTTCAAAATGCACTCTGGTGCTTTTCCAGCTATCTATTTTGGTTAGGCACGTGTCTTTGGCTTTATACGATGCTCTTGCATCATACTCCCTTTCTTGAAAATTTTCATGAACTCCTGTTCATGAGTTCCTTCACTGTTTGTCCATGCTTTTGAATTATTGTTTCATCCTCCCAACTGGCATCTTCAACTGGATGTCCTTTCCATTTGACCAAGTATTCAAAATACTCTTTTCTCTCGGTCTTTTTGCTAATCCTCTTGTCAATTATGCTTTCCATCTATGGCTTTTCAGCTACAGGCATTTGTTTTGTCCATTGAATATTTTCTTGTTTATCTTCTGCTCCTTCTTCCTTAGCTCTGTAAGGGTACAAATCCGTGATATTGAATATCAGTGAGATCCCGACCCGTTCGGGTAATTCAATCTCATATGCGTTTGTCCCGAATTTCCTTATGACCTTGCACGGTCCAATCTTTTTCATCTTCATTTTGTTGTATGTTCCCCTTGGGAACCTCTCTTTCCTCAAATGCGTAAGAATCAAATAACCAACTTCAAATTGAAGTTCTTGCCTGTGTTGATCTCTATTCTTGTATTCTTGGCTTGAACTCTGCAATCGCTCCTTGATTTTGCTGTGAAGCTCCTTCATTCCTTCTGCAAAGTCCTCTGCACTAACACTCCTAAATACAACTTGTTCTGAATCTTTCAATTCAAAAAGTCCCCTTGGTTGCATTCCATATACAATCTGGAATGGACTCTTCCCTGTGCTTCTATTGAGTGAATCGTTGTAAGCGAATTCCACCTCTGGTAGAATGTGATCCCATTGACTGTGGTGTTCATTCACTAAGCTCCTTAACAAATCTCCCAAGCTCCTATTCATGAACTCAGTCTGTCCATCCATATGAGGATGATATGCTGAGCTAAAAGGCAAATTTGTCCCCAAATTCTTCCATAAATTAGTCCAAAAATGTCCTACAAACTTGGTATCCCAATCAGAAATGATACTCCTTGGCAAGCCATGTAGTCTGACAACTTCCTTGAAAAACAGGTTTGCAATATGAATTACGTCACTGGTTTTCTGGCATGGTATGAAATGTGTTATCTTTGAAAATATGTCTACTACTACAAATATTGAATCATATCCCCTTTGTTTCCTTGGCAATCCCAATATGAAATCCATGCTCACGGCATCCCACGACCTTTCTGATATGGGTAACGGTTGGAATAACCCTGCGTTCTTCCTTTTTCCTTTTGTGTGTTGACAAATTCTGCACTTGTCCACAAATTTCTTCACATACATCCTCATCCTTGGCCAGAAATACGAGCCATTCATCTTTGAGAATGCTTTGTCATGACCCAAGTGTCTAACCAATCCTTTGTTGTGTTTCTCCTTCAGCAAATTCTCCATCATGGAGCATTTCAGAATACATAGGTGATTTCCCCTGAACAATAATCCATCTTGGATCATGTATTCATTCCATTGGCTTCTATCCCTAAGAATTGGATTCTCAAATGCCTCATATGCCTCTTTGAAGTCTGGATCATCCCTGTACATTTCCTTGAGGTTATCAAAATCCAAAGTCTTGACTCTGAATTCCTGCATAAGCAAACATTTCCTACTCAAAGTGTCAACAACTTTGTTAGCAATTCTAGAAATATGCTTAGTTACAAAAGTAAAATTCTGCATGTATTCAACCCATTTAGCATGATTTTGGTTCAACTTCTCCTGTCGAGTCACGGATTTCAAGGCATGATTATCACTGTACAAAATGAACTCCTTGGGAACCAAATAGTGCCTCCATTTCTTCAGCGCTTGTATGACTGCATAGAATTCTTTTCCATACGTGGAGTACTTGATATTTTCTTCATTTAGTTTTTCACTGAAAAACACAATCAGTCTATTGTCTTGGCTCAAGACCGCTTCGATGGAAAATCCACTCGTGTCACCCCTAACTTGGAATGTCTTGCTGAAATCTGGCAAAACTAGAATTGGTTGCTTAGTGATCTTCTTCTTCAGTAGGTTGAATCTCTTCTCCGCTTCCTCCGTCCAGTGAAAAGATTTATGTATTTTCTTCACCGTATCCATCATTGGTGCGCTAATTCCACTGAAGTTTCGGATGAATTTCCTATAGAAGCTAGCCAAACCATGGAAGCTTCGAACTTCAAATACACTCTTCGGCGATGGCCAATATTTAATCGCATTTATCTTTTCCGGTTCCATTTTCAATTCATTTGCAGAGATAACAAAACCCAAATAAATGATTTATTCCCTCATAAATGACAACTTATTCATATTGATCAACAATTTCTCTTGTTGTAACCTACTCATCACTGCAGCTAAATGCTTCAAATGTTCTGCTTTAGTTTTGCTGAAAATTAATATGTCATCAAGATATACAATGATGAATTTCCCAATGAAATCCTTCAGGACTTCGTTCATCAACCTCATGAAAGTACTGGGCACATTTGTTAAGCCAAATGGCATGACAAGCCATTCATATAGCCCTTCATTCATCTTGAATGTTGTCTTCCATTCATCACCTTCTCTCATTCTAATTTGATGATATCTACTCTTGAAATCAATCTTTGAAAAAACCTTTGCTCCACTCAAGCAATCCATCAAGTCGTCCATCCTTGGCAATGGGAACTTGTACCTGATGGTAATTTTGTTGATTTCCCTTGAGTCTATACACATTCTCCAGCCACCATCCTTTCTTGGACTGAGCACTTTCGAAACAACGCATGGACTCAAGCTCTCCCGAATCAATCCTTTGTCCATTAAGTCCTAGACCTGTTTCTTAACTTCTTCATTCTCTTGCGGCGTCAACCTGTACGTTGCTTCATTCAGAAAACTGGATCCAGGTATAAGATTGATATGATGGATTATACTCGTGATAGGTGCCAACGAACAAGGTAATTCGTCCACTACTATATTAGTAAATTCTTCCAGCAACTCCTGGATTTCTTCCAGTAAATCATCTATCCTAGTGTTGTTCAGAACAATTATGGGCTTCCTAACCACAATGAATTGCATGTCTTCCTTCTTCTTGACTTCCTTAAGAATTTCCTTCCCACTCATGAGAAGTATAGTGTTTCTCATCTCTATTTTCACCTCTTTATCCTTAATCGGCAGCAACATGTGCATCCTACCGCTTTTCTCCAGAGTGTACGTGTTCTTTCTCCCATCATGCACCACATTTATATCATATTTCCATGGTATACCCAACAACATATGACAAACATCCATGGGAATAACATCACATAATATCTCATCTTTATATCCTCCTATTTTAAATTCAACTAAACATTGTTCAGTGACATTTACCTGATGTCCTTTTTGTAGCCACGAAACTTTGTATGGGCTTGGATGCATAACAGTCTCCAGCTCCAGTTTTTCTACCATTTCTGTAGATAAAATATTATCTATGCTACTGTTATCTACTATGACCTTGCATACCCTGTCTTTGATTTTGCAAGCAGTCTGAAACAGACTGTTTCTTTGGGTTGGTTTCTCTGGCTCCTTCTCTAGTTTCAAGAGAACTTTCCTCATCATCAAAGATCTTCTTCCCTCGGCATCCTCTGCCTCAACATTCCATCCTTAGGATTTATAAATGTGAGTTTCACCACCATATTTCTTCCTATCTGGACACTCATAGGATTTATGTCCGATTTTTCCACAAACAAAGCATTTCACTTCGCCTCCTCTGCCTCTTCCTCTTCCTCTGACTCGAGGAAAAGTATTTCTATCATCATATTGCCTTCCCTGTGAGCTTCCTCCTCTCTCAGGTTGAGTTTGAGGTTTCTTCCTCTCTTCTTTAGGTCTCTGAGTTCTATCCAAGGAAATCATCTTGCCACTGCTTTGACTTCTGCCTCAGCCTCTTTGACCTTACTTCCAGATCATCTTCTCTTCATCTTTCAGAGGCATATGATAAGCATATTCTATGGTTAGGATGCTCATCATACTCATCTCATATTGAATGTCATATCGTAGACCATTCATATACCTAGCAACTTTTTCATCATTGCTTTCCCAATGACCTGCTTTGATGTTTATCCTATAGAAATCTTCAGTGTAATCTTTCACTGACATCAACTTCTATCTCAAATTATGCATCCTTTGAAATAAATTTATTTGATAATATATGGGTATAAATTTGGCTTTCATTTTTGCAACCATTCTATCCCATCTTTTGATTTTATGTTTTCCCTTGCAACGTCTATCAGCCTACAGTTCATCCCACCACAAAATTGCATGCCCCTTAAGTCTAGTAACAACATGTTTGACCTTCTTGTCTTCCTTGACATCCTCATAGTAGAAGTATTTGTCTACAACTCTAATGCAATCTAGAATCTCTTCAACATCCAAGTTGCCTTCATACATTGGAATGTCCATTTTTTCCCTAGAACCTATCCTAGCAACAGCCTTGAATAAGCGTTATTCTACAACATCTTTGACTGCAACTTCTTTGTTTTCAGCTTCATTTTCTCTCTCATCTTCATCGATATCCCCAGTGTTAATTGTGTGCCTCTATGTTGTCTCCATAGCATCAAGCCTGGCACGTAATTCACGCATTTATCTTTCCACTACAGGATTAGGCACTTCCCTTTCTCTTCTTATCGGTGGCATGGCTGTAGAATTCCTCTCTTCTTGTCTCTCCTATAGAAAGAAAATAATTTGTTATGTGCTCTGATACCACAACTGGTGCAGACCCCCTGCCCTCGGGCCGAGATCCACTCAGGATATTTCCCAAAACCATGCCAAGAGTTAATTAAAATCTTTGTTTAAGCCTGCGAAGGATTTCAGGTTTCACGAGTTGGAGGTTCTCGGGCACTTCCACAGCTATTGCAATAGCCGAAATGTGAAATGTCAACAAAGGTTGACTCCTCCAAAGCGACAAGAATGCACCGCTTGTCACCCACTATATTTTGGATTTCGGGACTCGAGAAAACAGCTAACAACTGTTCCTCTTCCTCTATGATTCTACAACTCCGAAATTGCTTCTTAGACGAGATCGACGCCTGCAAGCCTCCCTCAATCAAAAAGATCTCGTTGTATCGGGATTTTGCCAACCAGGAATCCACAATGCTTGACCCAAACCACTGGTCACTCCACTTCCTAAACTCCGATGTGTGAATTCACATGAAAAATCAAAGTTCCTTGTTGATATGGATTCGACAGTCACTATCCCTCCTAAGCTTATGGGTTTGAAAGTCACTTAATCTTAATCCCCTCATTGTTCCACAAGATCCAACGGCTCTCGGGACTTCGACACTTACTCTTGAAATGATTCCACCATCTGATTCAACATCTCAAGGACTTCTAGCCAAATGACTTGGCATCCTTCCTCCAAAACTTAACTCCTATGAACCACTTCCACCCATGACTCCCTTTGGAATAATTGAGAATTCCTAACCCGTCTAAGCTTCCACTTGCAAACTAAAGGCCTCCAAAAGGGTCTCTGCACGCACTCCTTGCGGCAACCTTCCAATAACCTCTGACCATTTAGGGTCTTTGACTTTGTGCACTCCTTGCAACAACAATCTCTCAATCTTCCTCCCGAATTTGTAAAATCCAAGACTTTGCTCGGCCTCCACACACTTTACACGACTCTTGTGTCCGTAAAAATGAAATCTGAATCTCTTCTGAGAGTTCTTAGATGAAACTCAGAGTCTGGTCGATTCACCCCTTGCGGACCCTCCAATGCACTCTTTGCAGGATTTCTCAGAAAGAGAAACAATTGAAACTCATTCTCCCCTTGCCCAGAATTCAAACATTTAACTGAAAATTCCAGAACCTACAAACGTACATAGCATTGAAAGAAATGCATACAGAGAATACAAACAATTTTTTGACATACCATTCAACAGGTGGTTCCAAAAACCATAACAAACACATAGAGTGGAATCAAAGGTTTCTTCTATTAATTCCAGTGCTCCTGTACATGGTAAATATCAACAACAAAAATGCATGAAATTCTCTGTTCTCCTCTATTCTCTTATGTATCTCTACAACTTAAGAATTCTGAATTATTGTTACGATGATACAAAGGTTGAGGATGTCTATCATCTATTTTCCCTCCTACCTCCTACGCTCCTAAAAATTTCTAATCTAACATTCATATCTACCTACTTGCATTAAACAATCATAAATGTCTATTACATCTGGCGGATAGGAACACACACTCTAAAATCAATTTAGATCTATAGTTATAAATGCAACTGGACATTCTTCCTATCTATTACATTAATGTCCATTCATTAATCTTCAAAATACTTCAAAACGAGTGCTGGCACTTTTCCAGTTGTCTCCTTTGGTTAGGCGTGTGTCTTTCGATTTATACGATGCTCCTGCATTAGGTATAAACCCTCATCCATTGGTCGGTCAGCCTTAGTTTCCTTACCTTGATTCGGCTTCCCAACCATCCAAGTAAGGAAGCTTTATACTTTTATGATTACTCGAGGGTGTTTCTTTCCTGTCCAAAGAATAGTTTCCCTTCCATTACCTCATCTGGGAGGATGAAAAGAACACTATATAGTTGGCTATTTCCTGGGAGAAATACTTGCGAATCTAACCCAATAACTTACCCATTTATTGGGATTTATAACCTAATACCTCCTTAGTCTATTACTAGGGTGGATAATTTAATTTCTTATTTATATAATGCACCACTTTATTCCATTTTCCACTTCTTGGGAGTGCGCGAGACCATCATACCACCTTTGTAGATTAGAAGGAAATTTTGATATTTTCTTATAATATGATGTGGTGGTTACCATAAAAATGGGTCATTTATCACTAGAAGTCTTTAGGAGACCTATTATTTCCTTAGAGATGAAGGAGTCATTAATCAGGTCAACCTCCTGAACCAAGGAGTCATTTTCTAGGTCAACCAATATACCCATTTCCTTCTAAAATAATCATCAATGAATGTCACATAATACAAAGCCTTAGAATTCAAAGGAACTTTAATTGGACCAAATACATCAAAATGAATCAAGTCCAACAAGCTAGAAGATTTGTTAGAACTATAATATAATCAAACACGGTTTTGTTTTCCATATATGAAATGTTCACAAAAATCAAATTCAAGAGAACAATCACACAATCCATAAACAAGATTTTTTTTTTCAAGGCCAATATGCCCTTTTCACTTATATGGCCCAAACTTTGGTTCCATAGAATTGTATTCTCTACAGGTAACTTTCTTTATGAAGAAAGATCTTCATTACAAGGTTTTGATTGTGAAGATGTAGATCCTATAGATATTTATGCTACAGAAATTGAAGAACTACTAACACTCAATAGTGAATCCATAAAGCTTGAACAAAGTTTACACTTGAATATCATTGGCAATTACCATATCTTCTCGAACCATGTTACACCCTTTGTCAGATAAAACAACCTAGACACTTGCAACATTAAGTGATCTTACTGATAATAAGTTTCATGCCAAATCTAGAATATGAAAAACCCCATTGATCCCCTTTACTCTTCCATCAATAAATTTTATCAAGACTCTTCCATGACCGGCTATTCTAAGAGGAGAGTCATCACCAAGGTATACCATCCCACCATCATATTTCTCATGCACTGAAAACTTGTGCTTATGGAAATTCATATGGAAACAATATCCAGATTCTATCATCCATGCACTTTGGCCTACACAAGTTGCCAAAGTTGAAAAAAAGGAATCTCCACCATCCTCTTGAGAATATTTTTTAGACTTGTCATCAAACTGATTCTTTTCCTTTTTATTATTCTTCTTCTCTTCCTTACAATGCCTTTTGAAATACCCAACCTTACTGTATTTCCAACATTTTTCCTTGGAAATTCCAAGAGGCTTATGTATCCCATGGGATTTGGACCTACCCTCTTCTCTCTTCATTCCTTTCTCCTTATATATTCCATGAATATCCAAGTCCTCAATGGTGGATTATGAAGATTTTTTTCTCACCTCCTCTGAGATTAAAGTAGCGACAACCTCATCAAGCACCAATGTCTTCACATTGACTCCAATGGTCATTACTAGGTTGTCCCATGAATTTGGAAAACAACAAAAAATGGTCATACAATGATCCTCCTCATCCTTCTTCACTCCAACTGAGATCAATTGGGTGACAATAATCTTAAATTCATTCAGGTTCTTGGCTATATAATTTTCATCACGAATTCTCAAGGAGAGCAACTTTTTCCATATAATATTTTTAATAATAAAGGGTTTTTCTTGATACAAATCCTCCAAATTATTCCAAAGAGTCATTGTGGTTTTTTCGATCAATGGGGATATCGGTGGCCACCCACCTATTCCATTAGCTCAAAGCACAATTTTCCATTTTGGGCAGTTCTTCTACATTTTTTCAGATCATGATATTTCGAGGCCATTTTGAGGCCCTAAACATAATATTTTGGCGCGACAGTTCCCAAACATTGGTTGAAGGCATTGTTTGGCATCAATGGAATGTGTAAAATAAAATATACCTTTCCAACGGGATATCGAGTGCACCAAACAAATATTGTATGCAAAAGTTACGACCTGGGGAAGTTGGTGTACCAACTAACCCCATCGAGGCCCACAAGACTTTTGGTGTTTCATCACCTCAGGTTAGGTTTTTTCATGTTTAGGGTTTCCTCATTTCTTATTTATGATAAAAAATCCTTTTTTCCTCATTGTAATGCACTCTGGAGAATGCGCATAGCCGTCACATCTCTTCTTAGAGATCAAGTATTTCCATTTGAGCGAGTTTGTTTCATTCTACATTTTTTACATCTCAACACATTTCATTTATTAATACAAGTCAAGTTTCATTGTATCTTTGTGTTTTTGTTATAACTCAGTATTTCATTTCATTCCATTTATAAATCTGGTTCAGTGGTATCAGAGCGGTCTACTCTTTATCTGTTTCTTTGTGCATGTCCCAGACAAGGTTAAAGTATAAGGAGTTGGGACTAGAACTATTTGAGGATTTGCAGGATCATCCTCTCCGACCATGACAATATCCCATGGAGGAATAAAAGAGAGACAATGGATTAGGATATCTTATCAATTTATTGCTCGACGAAGCCCTCGCATGACGAAGGAACAAGATGATGGATAATTATTTCCCAGATCCTTCGAAGACTACCAAAAACTGACACATATTCGTCAAGCGAACACTTTGGAGGCACTGCCCCCTTCAAGGTGAAATTTATTTTTGATATTCTTGTATTTGAAGGTCAGATAGATGCATATGCTCAAGATAAATAGTTGAATCTCATCGAAGGGTATTTTTCTATCCATAATTTTTTTGATAGAGAAATGATGACATTTGCACTCCTTAGGGTTGTCCCCCATGTCAAGGATTGGTGGGAGAATTACTGTGAGAAAAAGGCCACGAAGGAATATGAAATGTTTGCAGTTATACCCACTTGGATTTATTTTATGGATGTTATTAAGGAAAAATGTTACCCTATTGGAATCTACAATGAATAGTATAAAAAATGGACCACGATGGGACAGGAAAGGGACCAAATAGTGCCAGAGTTCACAAATGCCTTCCATACCTTGTGACCAATATAGGTATAAAAGAATTTGAATGACACATGAGGCTAAAGTACCACGATGTTTTACATTGATACATCCAGTCATAAATGGAGTTTCTTGACATCTCATCGCTTGGCACAACTTATCGATATGCCATCAAAATTAAGCATAAATTTAAACATAAGAAGTGATAGTTTGGATCTATGAATTCCTCATAGTAGAAGCAGGGAAAAGGCATCCCAAACCCATAAAACAAAGGACAAAGAAAGGATGTACCACCAAGGGAAAACCAATCCAAGCTGCAAACAAATAAGGGTAATGGGAAGACGAAGAAAGACATGAGAAAGTGGTGTGAATTCCATACAATCCCCTCTCATAACACCGATGAATGTCTCTCAAAGTAGTCGTTGGTGGAAAAATTAAAAGCCTCCAAGTAATATGTGGGTTCTGAATCATAATTATCTCTAGAAAAGGGGAAGCATATCATTGGTTCAAAACCCAGTGCCAGCGTCGCTACCATCAAGTTCCAGCCAAGTGAACTTGAAGAACCAGAGGAAAGTGAGATCCTTTTCCATTCACAGATGTGGGTGAAGGGTGATATGATGCACTTCATTGTCGACAACAGAAGTCAAAAGAACCTTGTATTAGTAGATATCACCAAGTGGTTGGACCTATCGACAACCCCACATTCGCATCTTACACCATTAGGTGGCTCCACCAGGAGAGCAATCTTTGTGTCAGCCAACAATACCACCTTCCCTATGGCATCAAACCCTTCATGGATGAGGTATTGTGTGATATTTCCCCCTTTGAAGTTTTTGATGTTATTTTAGGTCAACCTTACTTGTGGAAATATCATGTTTTATATGATTATAGACCTCATAGTGTTATTATTACTTTGGGTAGACAATTGTACAGGATACGAGAGGTAGCTCCGCCTATCATCATTTTTTAGATCTCCTCTAAGCAATGCAGGAAGGTCATCTCACATTCTGGGAAAATTTTCCTCTTTATGATTCACTCTCAAAATGAATAGAAGGTTGAATCCACGTCCATGGCCTCTCCACACAGTAGAAGCAGGTGGACAAGGTTGTGGAGGAATACATAAACGTATTCTCCTCACCCATTTGGGTAAATCTGCACTTTCAGGTCAAGCATTCAATCGATATGACCCCCGACGCACCTCTACCCAATGGGACAATCTATCACTACTTTCTTATGGAAAATTAGGAAATAAAGTGCCAGATCTAAGAGCTGGTAAAAAAGGGGCATATCCAATGAAGATTCTCACCCTGCGGAAGCCCAATTGTACTCATGTAGAAGAAGCACTGGACATGGTGAATCTGCATTGATTACAGGGTCCTAAACAAAATCATAGTTAGGAACCGGTACCCAATTCCTTGAATTGACGACCTTCTTGACCAAATCAAGGGATCCAAGTACTTTAGTAAGATTGACCTAAAGTCTGGCTACCACCAGGTCGCAATAGAATAGACTAATGTATGGACGACCACTTTCAAGTCGAAAGAAGGTATTTTTGAATGGTTGGTGATGCCCTTTGGTTTAACGAATTCCCCAACCACTTTCATGATGTTGATGAATGATATCTTGTGGCATTTCACCAATTAATTTGTGGTGGTATATATGGATGATATCCTCATCTTCAACAAGAGTTGGGCCGAACACTTGCATCATATTCAACAGATCCTTCACACTCTACAACAAAACAAGCTATATGTTAAATTGGAAAAATGATCCTTAGGCATGAACATGGTCCAATAACTAGGATACATTTTTTATAATCATGGTGTGCACGTGGATCCAACCAATATCCAGGCCATTCGTTATTGGCTAGCCCTGACCACACTAACCAAGCTTCGAATTTTCTTGGGAATTTCCAATTTTTATCGAAGGTTTGTGCTGGGATTCTCCCATATTGCATGGGCCCTCAACCAAGTGATGAATGGTGGTGGAAAATAAAATTCCATGTGGGGATATTCACAATAGAAATCGTTTGATGATATGAAACATCACTTGTTCTTAGCCCCACTATTCTCATTACCCAATATGCAACAACATTTTGAGATTGAGAAAGATGCCTCAAATCATGTTATGGGCTCAGTTATCACTCGGCATGGTAATATAGTGTCCTATCATATTAAGACACTAACATATGTCTTCTATAAGTGCCCCACTTATGAAAAAGAAATGTATTCTATTGTACAATCCTACCTCCAATTGAAGCATTAAATTCTCAGGACGGAGAAAATGTTATAACCCTAAATTGCACGAGACATGCATACCTGGCATCAAGCCATCTAACTTGCTATATTTTCCAAGCCATCACTAGACAAGCTCTTCTAAAAATAATTTTTTTGAAGGTGTACGCACTCTGCACCACTACTACCCACGTACACATGCCTGATGCACCACTACAGCCCGCGTACACTCACAAAATATCGCGAAAAAATAAAAATTGCATAGGATACTGGTTTTCGGGCTATTACTTAACCATTTGATAGCCCATAGCCAGCTACCCCAACTATTACTATCTCTTTTGGCCTATAAAATAAGGGGTTGGGGTCTTATTGCAAAAAAGAAGCACGAGAGCATATAAACTCTACCCATTTCTGTATTCTCCCTTTGCCCCAATATTCAACAACCACATTGTGAGTTTGAGCCAGAATTCCCTTTTTCTCCATTGCAAGCCCTTGCCATTCCCCTAGAGAGAAATGAAGAGGAGAAGGATACAAGGAAGAAGTTGGTGCATTGTGAAGAGGAGCCCAGGACTGAGTTCGAGGAGCAATGTTGGTCTCATATTGTAAGTGACTTTTGTGAGATTAATATAAAGAAGTACTTTTTCCATCCCGCCAAATGACATCTTAAACTTATATGATTTGTTTACATTTCTTGTTTATGATGTCAAACCCACTAATCCATATGTAGAATTCATTCTTGTAGTTTCTTGTTTGTCTTTTGGTGAATGCAGGTCAGCCTTGAGAGGAGACTTGCAGTCAGGAAACAACTAAGCGCAAAGGGATCGACACTAGACACGGAGTTTAAGGTATGCCTACCAGATCCCTATACCTTGTCTTTTGGGGTAATGTTGGGATAGTTGATAAAAAGTAGGAGACTTTAGACGGTTAGCTCTGCCTACATTTTAGAACTCTAGTGTAGTCCGTAGAGGGTTTTTCCCGCTATAGCAAAAAATCATCCACATAGATCACAATCCTATGCATTTCATGTAGACACAAGGAAAATTGCAGAACGACTACCATCAAAAGTGGTCTACATACTTGCAACCGTTTCATATCAACATCAAATATAAGACAAGGAGCACCAAACACATCGGTTACTTCCTCAATCAACCTCTAGTTGCAATATTAACCATGGTGCTCCACTCTTGAAGACATGAGGCCTCCGGGTGGCCCAAACTCTATGAGACCCATCCTGACTTCGATACCACTTACCAAATGCTAGGAAAAGGTATGCTTGTCATTGAATTTAATCTTCAGGATGGATTGTTATTCCATCTGGGACATATTTGTGTTATGTCAAGTGAGAAGGAGAAAATTATTTGAGAATCTCACTAGATTCAAATGAAATGACACTTTAGTGTTTAAAAGACAATGGAAGTGTTGTAGAATTATTTCTATTAGCCTAAACTTCGGCAAAAAGTAGACAAGTACATTCATTCTTGCATTGTCTGTGGTATTGCCAAACCAACCATTAACAATCAAGGCCTGCACACCCCTCTTCCTATGACCAACAAGTCCTAAGAACCCATCTCGATGGACTACATGTCTAGACTTCCTTCAACGAAGCAGAGAAATGATTATGTTTTTTTGGTTGTTGATCTATTTTATAAGATGGCCATTTTGAAAGCCTACAAGAAGAGTACCATATTGGAGGCCATTGCCAAGCTATTCTTCAAATGGTATGGGTGCATTTTGGGATACCACAAACCATCATCTCAGATCAGGACAACATGTTCCTTATCACATTTTGGGTGATCCTCTAGTCACTGTTGGACACCAAGCTCACCAAATCCACTTCCTTCCATCCCCAAACTGATGGCTACACAGAGGTCGTCATTAGGATTATCGTGCATATATTTTTCATGTACAACTCAGAGCATCCACACACATGGGATGAGTGTATCCTCTATGTTCAACACAACGACAATATGGCTCTCCATAGATCGACTGACCACAACCCCTTTTAGGTGGGGCTTGTTGATGTTATTGGTAGCATCGAACAAGTATTTTCCACACAAGTATATGTGTCTATATGTGTATAAATCTTCCAAATCATTCTACTCTTGAATTTACTTTATTTAAATGAATTATTAAAGTAAATTGATTTTATTAATTAATTATGTAATTAATTAATTGAGTTATTTATGAAACATGCTAAAATTAATTAGCATGCAACATGTAATCTAAATCTAAAAGTTATTGTGAGAAGTAATCTCAATTGTAGACCACTTTTGAGGTTAGAAATATATTGTAACTCACGATTATAAAAGAAAGGGTAGGGTGAAGGATAAATACACTTGATAGGTATTGAGGGACTCTACACAGAGTATTGGATCATGAAGGACTATGGTTCAATATCTTGGATAGGTGAAGAAGGACCTTCACCTATATATCATACAGGTCAAGGAGAAGAGAGAACAAAGGAATACACAGGTGAGTTTTATGAGAAGAAAACCACAAGAAAGAGTCAAATTGTACGGATTTTGCTGTACGAACTTTTCGTACATATCCACAGGTCACATAGGAGAGAATCTTGGACATCTACGGGTCATAGTGGGGAAATTCGAATATATGTGGATCACTAAAGAGATAGTCATGGATGCCTAAAAAAGTGTGGTAGAGTTGGTTTTACAACAGGTCAGACCTTGCTAGGTTAGTCTTTAGTTGTATTTATCATAGTGGGCTATTATCCCTATTATGGGAGCCCTGATTTTAGCATAGTAAAATCATTCTCATCACTAGTTTTCCCTTCATGGTTTTTCAAGGATCATTTACCCTAAACTTTTGGTGCTCTTGTGTTCTTGATTCAATTTCCTAGTTTATGCTTCCACTGCATGATATTGAGTTGAATATTTCAGTAGTTTATTATTGTTTTGTGAGCTACTACTTTGATTGCAGTAAGAATATCACTAGATAACAAAGTACCTAGGTGTCGGAGTAATAATTTATATATTGTATCAAAGCTCATGCTCTAAAGGGAAACTAGTTCAGTACAAGAGCATTTATCCAACAATAGGTTATTTCCAGGATAGTTTATCAGGTCTTAGGGATGGCAACAACACCATTGAGAGTTGAAGACAAATTGGATGGAGCATCCAACTTCTTATCTTGAAAATCAAGAGTTACTTTGGCATTGAAGGAGTATGACCTTTGGGAGTTAGTGGATAAAGAAGTTACTCCACCAATAGATCCGACAGCTTTAGATGATCACAACAAGAAGGAGATCAAAGAAGAAAGAGTCCTCCTAGATTATGTGAAGGATCATCTAATCCCTCACCTAAATGAGAAGACTATGACCAAAGAGATGTTTGATGCCTTGGTAAGTTTATTCCGAAGCAAGAACATGAATAGGAATATGATCTTAAGGACTAAACTTAGATAGGTTCAGATGTCTAGATTAGATAATGTTACCATCTACCTCATGAGGATCACATAGGTAGAAAATAGAGGACGTCGAGCTCATGAACGTGGCATTGAATGTAATTCCCAAGTCATGGGAACCATTTATCAAAGTAGTTTGTTCCAGAGAGAATATCTCAGAATGGTAGAGACTTTGGGATGATTCCATCTAGTAAGAGAATCAGGAAGAGTCTAAAGGAAACAAGTAGGGATGTAGTGAAGAGAAATTGGCCCTTGTCAACAAGACAAGGAAGGGAAAAGGAAAGAGTTCTAGTAATAAGGGTAACAGTGATGGAGGATCATCAAAACTAGGGAAAAAGAAGGACTTGAGTAAAATCAAGTGCTTCGCATGTCATAAGAATGGGAATTATGCATATCAGTGTCCGGAGAAGAAGAAGAAGGGAAATGAAAAGACGCAGATGAAAATGTCAGCAGAGACACAACTTGATGAGTTTGTAACCAAATTTGAGAAGGATTACTCAATGATTTCTTTATTTTCTACTAGAAGAACAACAAGGATTGTTTGGTTCTTAGATAGTGGTGCATCTCGCCATATGACAGAGACGGGAGAGCTATTTAGTAGTCTGACGGAGAATGACTCAAAGTTTCATATGGAACTTGGTGATGATGGAAGGTATGTAGTGAAGGGAGAGGGAATAATTATTTTTTATCTTGATTCAGTAGGTTTTTAAGATTCCCATGATGTTCTTTACGTATCAGGTTTGACGAAAAGTTTTCTTTTAGTCTCAGCTATGGAGGAAAATAATTTTTTTGTCACTTTTCAGAAAGGGTAGTGGCCATTGGGGTTAGAGAGTGCACTTTATACAGGTTGAAGGGAAAGCATGTTTAGGATTTGTTACACAATAGTGATAACCTATGTGAGTTGTGGCACAGGAGGTTGGGACACCTACACTACAAGGAATGTTTGATTCTGAGGGAGATTGTTACAGGTCTTCCAGAGTTCAGTATTGAGTAACATGGAGTGTGCATAGCATGTGCACTTGGAAATAATGTCAAGGTTGTTTTTCCAAGCAGTAAGAGTAGGTCCATGAGGATCTTGGATCTTATCCATTCATATGTGATTGGGCCGATGTATGTATCATCATTACATTGATCATCATACAATGTGACATTTATTGATGAATTTTCCAGGAAAACCAGGATCTTCTTTATGAAGACCAAGGATGAGGTCTTCAGTAGGTTTAGAGAGTATAGGGCTCAGGTAGAGAACCATAAGGTTATGAATATTAAATTCTTGAGGTCAAATAATGGGGGAGAGTACACCTCCAATGAATTCAATGATTTTTGCAAGGAGGTAGGGATCAAGAGGGAGTTGATAGTCTCATACAACCCTCAGTATAATGTGGTTGTAGAGAGAAAGAATCATTCCATCATCGGTTTTTCCAAGGCTATGATACATGATTAGGAGTTTCCCATGTTTTTGTGGGCTTAGGCATGTAATATAACGATGTATGTGAAAAATAGGATTCCTCACAGGATATTGGGGGAAATGAATCCAGAGGAGGCATTCTTAGGGGTAAAGCCAGAGATAGGAAATTTGAGGATATTTGGTTGTCCATTTTACATCCACATTCCAATGGACAAGAGGATGAAGTTGGAGCCTTCAATATAGAAGGGTATATTTGTGGGGTACTGATCCAAAAATGGAACGAATTATTAACAAATTAACATTAATTAGATACTCATGAATGATTAATGAGTTCAACCATTAATAACCATGCTACAAATAAGAGAATTCAACAAAACTAATATTGAGACAAAGAAAAAAATAACTTGATAACAAAGTTCACCAATATGCGGCTACGTCTCTGGGCCCGCTTCCAAGTGGAAGACCTCTTTATTGATCTTCAAATTCTCAAGTTCTCTTTAAAATGACTCCTTGTTGTTAAAAACAGGCTTTTGATCTATTGTACAAGACCTCCTTGTGAAGATGCACACATGCCTCTACAAACTCCTCTCAAAACATGACAAAATGCCCCTCAAAACATGAGAAATGGGCCAAAAAGTCCAACTCTTCTTTACATTCCCTACATAAAAAGTACCGCCTCAAGCTCACAAAGCCTAGTTTATATAGTTTTTAGGCTCAGTTGGGGAATCCCAACTTCCCAAAAATATATGGCCTCTTTTTGGGATCAAATCCTCATCCAAATGGCCAATAAATCTCAAAAAATGCCTAATCTTGGCTAAATTATAGCAAAAAAGACCCACCCGTGTACACAAAATCAAATTTAGCAGAACGACCCTAGGCATGCATGCTAGAATAGGGTGACATGCATATAATGTGGCTAAGCACCAGCCCCTAAGGGTTGTGCGTTGGCCCTTAGCCCGCATACATGGTCATGTGGTGTGAAACAATAGGACCGTGCATGTATGGTGCGCCCAAAACTGTGGTCACTGCCCCAGAGCATATGGAATAACCCGAGTCCTAAGAATTAACCCCCACTCCTTTGGTTAAACTATAATGGAGTTCCCTAGAGTATAAATATGTGGTTGTAATGAACGTAAGTCTGTGGGTTGGGGCTAGGCCATAGCCCTCTTCCGCCTCTGATCTACCATATGAGCACTTTATATATATTAATGTGGGATTGTATAAACAAGTCCCACCTTTGATGCTATGGCATTCAGACCTTTCCCAAGGAATTTCCTCTACCAACAGGTCATGGGGTAGAATCCCATGAGCTCCAAAACATTTTAACCAACCATTAAATGATAGGGTACCACGTGGTAGCCCATGCCTGGGCCACATAGCACCATTTAATTTTCTCAGGAATGTGCCACTTGTCCACTTTTGATTGGATCATTGTCATCTTCCCAGACAGCCTGTTGTTGTGTTGCCATGTGTATCAATGCTACGTCATCATTGACTTTTTGCATGTTGACCTGTTGACTTTTTACATGTTTGGGGAAACTATCAGAGTGTGATAACTCTCACATACAATGTCCATTTGAGGAAGTAAATATATGGCTGGAATTAGCACAATGATCCGGTCGCAATGGAATTAGTTTTATTCAATTACGAGAACTTTCATTTTTTGAGCATTTTCTAGACTTGGAGAGCCTCCTGGATCATTCCTCCCCACTTGAAAGCTTTTGGACCACCAAAAGTATGGAATCATTTGGTAAATAAGTAAGTATATTGTGTCCTCACCTTTATGATCTCCATACACTTGTCCTAACTTGGATTTGTGCCCTTCAATCCCACTCGAAGATACTCCAGATCGCCCCTGCGAGAAATACAAACTCTTTTGTCCAAAATGGTGTCTTCCTACAACTCATTCATATATTTAGGAGACAAGTCTTTTATGGTAGTAATATGAACATTCTCTCCTTGATCCTCTATCATAGGAGGCTCATACAATATCAAGTTTTCCACATTTACAACTAAATAAATTTTCATATATGGAGGCAATTCTATCCGGAAAGCATTAGTACCAATCTTGTCTAAAATTTTGAAAGGACCATAATGAATTGGTTTAAGATTTTTACCTTCTCCTTGCATCCTTTCTTTTCTTATGTATAACCAGAATTGATCTCCTTCTTTGAACTAATGATCAACTCGATGCATATCATGCCTCGCCTTGTACTTGGCTTGGATTTTCTCCAACTGTTCCTGTACCGCTTGATGAATCAACTGGATCCGTTCAATGAAATTTGTAGCCCCGTCAACATCACTGTGTCCCTCTGTTGTAATGTCTTTCCCAAAAACAAAATCCAAAGGATATTTTGGCAAGTACCCCAATTTTTTTTCAAATGGAGATCTTTGAGTAGAATAATGCTTCGCTCAATTGTACGCATATTTTACATAACAAAAATGTTCATCCCAAAGCTTAGGATGTTTGTTACAATATGCCCGAAGTATATGCACTATTGTCATGTTCACCACCTTTGTATGACCATCCATCTGTGGATGAAAAGTTGTGCTCTTTTTTAACCTGGTGTCCATAAGTTCCCACAATCTTGACCAAAAATTCCCCAGAAACCTGGAGTCTTGATCAGAAACAATAGAAGTAGGTAACCCAAAATGAACCCATACATTTTCAAAGAAAATTTGAGTTGTTTGTTCAGTTGTGACTTGCTTTTTACAAGGAATTATAACAAACATATTGTTGAACCTATCGACAACTACATACAGGTAACCATGACCTTTTCTAGACATATGCAATCACCCCACAAAATCCATAGATACACTTTCCCATGGTTTAGAAGGAACAGGAAGTGGAGTGTACAATCCTAGATTTTTCTTGGTTTGCTTATTGCACACATAGTACATCCCTTTACATACTTAGACACATTTTCATGCATTTGAGGCCAATAAAAAAATCTTTGTAAATGAGCAATTGTTTTGTCTACACCAAAATGTCCTGCTATAAGAGAAGTATGTGCCTCCCTAATTACATGGACTCCTTCACTTTCTAGAATATATAATTTTCTCAAATGATACAAAATTTTGTCTTTAACATGATAATTCAATTTTTCTTCTCTTTTACCATGACTTAAAGTTGCATAGACTTCCTTGAAATCTTTGTCCTCATCATATTGTTCAATGTAACTTTCATGAGTAATTGAATTGTGCTTAAGGATTGTAGCAATTGTACTAGGAGGCCTAGATAACATATCAACAACTTTATTATGAATTCCTTTTTTATATATGATGACCAAATGAAATTGTTGTAAAAACCCCATCAATCTAAAATGCCTTGATTGTTGTAGCTTAGTTTGTGATTGTAGATACTGTAATGGTTGATGACAACTATGTATTATTGTTTCTTTTCCCATTAAGTAATGTTTCCACTTTTTAACACTTTGTACTAGAGAATACAATTCTTTATCATAGGTTGGATAGTTAATCATTGTTGTAGTGAAGGTCTCAGAATGATAGCATATGGATTTTTTGTGCTGCATCAACACTGACCCCATGGAATAGTCACTTGCATCGGTTTCAATTTCAAGAGACTGTTGGAGATCTAGCAATGCCAGAGTAGGAGATGTACTAATCTTTACTTTC
Organism: Picea engelmannii; assembly: GCA_009831015.1. NCBI lineage: Eukaryota > Viridiplantae > Streptophyta > Pinopsida > Pinales > Pinaceae > Picea > Picea engelmannii. The sequence goes on from ML789455.1 coordinate 405,492, forward strand.
AAAGTATTGAAATCCTTCTGCTGGCTTCCTCTCCACTGGAATCCTCTTTTCACACTTTTCAATGCATGTAAATGTCTTGCAATCAGAGAGAAGTTTGAAACAAACTTCCTCCAATATTGTGTTTCCCCCATGAATCTTCTTACTTCAGTTACATTTGTAGGCTTTGGCCAATTTACAATGACCTCAACTTTAGAGGGATCAATCTTAAGCTCTCCACCCCCTACAATGTAATCCAAATATACAAGAGATGCTTTGCCAAATTCACATTTTGACAACTTTACAAAAAGTTTCTCTCTTTTCAACACTAAAAGTATCTCCCTAACATGTTGGGCATGCTCTTCCCTGGTCCTACTAAAAATAAGAATATCATCTAAGTATACTATTACAAACTCATCAATGAATGGCCTGAATATATCATTCATAACCCACATAAAAGTAGAAGGTGCGTTAGTAAGCCCAAATGGCATAGCTAACCATTCAAACAATCCATGTTTTGTTTTAAAAGAAGTTTTCCATATATCTTATTCAGAAAACCTGATCTGATGGTAACCACTTCTTAATTCTAACTTAGTAAAATAAACTACATGTTTCAATTGATCTAATAAATCATCGATGTGAGACAAAGGGTAACAATTTTTTATCGTGATTTTGTTCAAGGCTCGAAAATACACGCACATGCGCCATGTGCCATCTTTATTTAGCACTAGGATGATAGGTGACCCACATGGAGAAGCACTTGGTCTGATGACCCCCTGTTCAACCAACTCTTGTACCTATTTCTTTATCTCTGCATTTTCCAAAACTGATAACCTGTACATTCCAATGTTAGGAAGAGGAACATCCTACTGCAACTATATCTCATGTTCAACTTATCTCTTTGGAGGTGATCCTTTCAAGACTTGAAATATCTCATCATAGTCAGAAACAATTCTAACTAAATTATCTTTCAACTTTGTATCACAATCTTTGAAAGTATCAATTCTGACATTGTTTTTAGCATTTACAACCATTAATAGATATCTCTTACTGACATTTACAATCCTCTTCATTTTTCCTGAGTTTATTAGTGATAGATTCAATTTATTCTGATGAGCCCTTACAATTTATTTTTTTCCATATTTAGTTAATTGATACTTATTGTCTTCACGATAGAATATTTATTTTCTATCATGCAAATATGGACTCCCAAGTAGAATACCACATATATCTAGTGGAACCACATCCAACACAACCTCATCTATAAAGTGTGAATTGCTAGAAAACTTTAAAACACATTGTCTATCCACTTGCAATTGATTATCATTATGAATCCATCCTAAAGGATATGGTTTCTTATGAGGTTTAGTGGTTAATCCCAACTTTTTAACAATTGTCTCGGATAACAAATTTACTTGTGAGCCACTGTCAAATAGAGTATCAATTTTTGTATGTTTGAAAATTACTCTTATGTAAAAAAATTATGTCCGTTTGACCTCATCAACTTCATTATCAACTTTTAAAGACTAAATTGAAGAACTTGTACTAGCTTCAGAATTTTTACCTTTGATTCCTGTGACAGTGACCTTTGTCTAATATCCCGAATATGACCCCAAATTTGTTTGAGTTGCTGCAGTCGTCTTTGGTTTTTCTTTATTCCCGAAATTTGTTGGTTTCAACTCTGGGTGAAGGATCCAATAATGATCCTCACTATGGCCTTCTTTCTTACAATGAGTGCATGTAGGTTTTTCCTTCTTCACTGTATTAGTTTTCTTCCCTTTGAACTTCTCTTTACCCTTGCCTTTGAATTTTCCTTCAATAGGTTTGTTGGCACAGGGGCAGACCCGGGGTTCAATGCTCAAGAGCGCACCAACAAACCCCTAACTACCATCCCTTTTGGCAACGCCTGCGAAGCAGATGAAGTCTCACCTGAGGTAGAGGCAGGGGTGGTTGTAGGACTCAGATGTATGCAATCGTAGATGGGACACTAATCTGTGATTATATCTTTTACAGGGCACTTAGCATAGATCATTCGTCAATATTTAACCTGTACGGTACTTCGCAGATAACACAGAGTATCACAGTGAATAATTATACTAAAGATGGTTCAGTACTTAGCCATATAAATATAGGTTAGGTTCAACAGATCAAGCACTAAGAATATTTTATATCATATCTAACATTCATTCATATATCATCAGCACAAGCATAACTAGATATCCTAATCACAGCAAGCACTTAGCCAAAAGGAAACAACACATTAGATTGAAGCACAAAGAACAATACACATAATTACCATGGTTCACCCCCACCCTAGGGATACGTCCACAAAGTCTTCTCTATATTATCTCAGTCAAGCAATTATGGCATAGATATTTAATGATCCTTACTTTGCACAGGATAGAAGATCTGCATAGCTCGCTAGATCCTTCTTCCTTTCACTTCAACGCAAACCTACGACAGCTTTCAATTAGCTTCTCAATCTCATGCACATAACACTTCAGGATACATCCGATCATGCAGATCTAATACTAGCATTGAGCCTTTAGCTATACATCACATAGATGTACTACCCTCCCTTCTTCTCTATTTACATTTCCTATTTATAGATTACAAAATGGGCCTAAGAATGGGTAAACCCATGGGACGAAATCCCTTTCCTATTACATCAACCCAAAACCCTAAAATGGACCCAAAAATAGGTCTTTCTTCCTTAATTTCCGCTTCGCATTGCGCTCCATCCTTGGCAAGTTGTCGCAGTCCCAAAAATGGTCAAATATGACCAAGTATTCTGCAAAACTTGGTCAAGGGCCAACAGGCCCCCAACACTCACCTGTGACTCATCCCGATTCACTCAGGTCTGATCAATTCCACTTTGAACACCTCGAGATTGGCTCGAGCTGCTTCGACCTGCTGCAGTGCGATAGCCTCTTGTTCCATAAATTCCTGGATTACTGTGTCATTAAGCGGGCCTTCCAGGCGCTATTGTTCAATGATGAAAAAATATTCAAGTTCATCTCCCTGGATTTCAAGTTCAGAAAACAATTGGCATGCCTTCTCTTGGAGTGGTTGCAGTTGTTGAGAAACTTCCATCACTTTACTTTTCAGTGTGTGTACTTGTTGTTGGGTTGTGCATTGTTCTGAGGACCTCTTCATTCTTTCGACTGGGGTCACAGACTTCAGTTGCACTTGTAGTACATCTGCATGTTGCTTTTCTTCCTGGAGTTGTGCCTCCAATGTATGCAATTCTGGATTCTCTGCGAGGGTTTCATAAGTCTGTGAAATTCTAGTTCTTAGCTACCTACATTCCAAAGAAAAGGTTTTTAACAAGTTGATTGCACTTCGAGTAGTGGCCTCTCTTAGATCTCTTATCTCTTGGGGTGTCTTCAGTACGATGCGGAGGTCCAAATCTGTGATGCACTGTTGGAGCTGCTAGATTACTTCATCCAGTTGGGTCACCTGCTGTGGAATATGATCTTCCATCTTCATTTCTATAATTGTCACAGAGTGAAGTGCTTTGTGAATCCTTTCTTGTACTTCAAGTTGCTCTTCTAGCAACTAGTCCTTTCTCTGTTGTAATTGTGATTTTTCCTCCTCCCACTTCACTTGTAAGGCAAGCTTCTCTTGTTCCTCCTTCCTTCGTTTTTCTCTATGTACGCTCTGTTCTTGTGCCAAATCCTGGGTGGCTTGCGCTATGTCTTCTTAAGCTCCTCGAAGGCGAGCTTCAACTTTCTCGACGATCTGGCGTAACTGTGTGGGCTCATCGCATGTTCCTAATGTTTCTCTTATCAAGGCCATTGTAGACACTGCTTGGTTGGGCTAGGGTGCCTGCTGCACTTCTTTGAGTTCTCCTTTGATCCGGATGAATAGATCCTCCTGCTTTGCTTCTTTATTTTCTGCGAGCTCTAGCGAAACATCATTCAACGTAGAAATTAAGAAGTCAAAATCATCCTAGGTAAGGGTAGTTTTAAGCATGGTATGGGTGGCCTTATCATTCTTTCAAGATGAGGGATTTGGTGGGGTAATCTTCCTTTTCTTGGAGGGATATTCCTCGTCTCTAGGTGGAGTAGCCTTGCCTTTTTTCTACTCAACTTATGTTCCCCCTAGTTCTTCATCATCACCTCCCTTCACAGGTGAGAGTGAAGTAGTATTCATGGATGTGTTGTGGATATCTTGAACTTCCACATCCTTCTTAGTCTTGTGTTGTTCAGGTGTATCTGACATAGCTTAAGGTCTATCCACGTCGAACATCTCTGTGGGATCTCCTACAATGGGGAGGTATGTCGACCATTCCTTGGTAATCTCCTCCAAGTCATCTTATGCCAGTTTGTAATATGACTAGAGTTGTTGTTTGTCCTCATTTGTGCGCATTGTGATATAGGTGAAGTGACAGTCTACACTGAATTTCATCAAAGGTTTAAACCTATGAAGTGTGTTGGGTGTGATGTGTGGTGTAGACTAGATGGAATTCTTCAATTGAGTGTAGTCAGTGTGGAAGACGACATTGGACTGCCACTACTTGTTCATGTCGCTGGAGTACCGAAGCATACCGAACTTCACGGCGAGTGGTTCGAAGGGTTCGATCTCCAGAACAGTGGCTCCCTTAGGCAGTTCCCAAGTGATGAAAGTGATGAGTATGAGTAACCAGCTAAAGTGGAATTCATACCCTTGGTCCTGCGCTTGTCTACAATCAAGCTCTAGTTGATTTGTAAGGTACTTTGCCCAGTTCATTTGTAGTCCCTCCACACACTTCCCTGCAAGGTCAACTACAAATATGGTCACCTGTGTGGGTCTGTTCTTACAGACTAACTTGCTTGCGATCAGCTGGAAACCAAAGTGCACTGATGCATTCTCAATGGAGGCTACCTTGTAACCTCGTGTGTTTTTCTCTAGATCACCATATCTATATTTTATTCATTAGGTGAGATCATGATATACGGTCTTTCCAGGGTAAAATTCTTGTGATTCAGGACCCTACATGCTTATCCCAGTGATCTGATTGATCACAATCGAATCCACAGTGAAGCGGTGGTCCAACCATAGGTATCATTTGTGGTAGCAGGACAACAACAACCTGATGCATGCATTTACTTCCTTATGCCTCCTGAAATGTGGAATCTTCATTACATTGACGAGGGTTGACTACACAAGGTTATGGGTCCATTACTGCGGGACAATCTTGGGGTTATTTCCTTTTTTAATAGTCAAGTACTTGTGCAGGATAGCATACTATAAACCTTGTGATCTCCAAGGTTAAAATCACTAAATTTTAGCGTGGTGATCTTCTCCTGGTCAACATGAACTGTATCCACCACTTTCGGGAGGTACACAGTGACCACAGCATAGTCAAAGTCTCTGGGTACAGTGTCTTGATTCACTTTGTCGCTTAGCGGTGGGATATATTTAGGCAAGATGCATAGGATCATTTTCATAGTGGCGAAGTCATTTCCAATCTTAGATCGTCTTTCTGAAGGTGATGGGGAGGGTCATGCTCGAGTAGTGGAGGGGGAAGTTGGCAGTGCTCCCGAGGATGATGTTTGTACACCTGTAGATATTTCATGCTCTGACATGACTCTCTCAGTCATTAAATCAATTAGAAATTCTTCAACAATTTTCTCAGCAGTGCTGATCTCGTCCGACATACAAACTTGGGTCAGCTAGCTCGGGTGCAAAATGGAATTCAGAGACTACAGTGGATAGTAAGGGAACAAGGCAATGATCTCGGGGTAAGTAAATCTTAGGGTTCGTGCTCAAATTCTCAGTTAGCAAAAAGTATTCTCGGTGCATGGCGCGATGAGTTAAGTAGGTAATCCCATCAACGGTCTTCTTGCAATGGACATGGGGCCTTCATTAACTCTGTTTTATCCGTTCTGGTGCTATCCAACGGTCTAGTGGTAATCCATAAGTGCTTTTCGACCCGTTCGTGGAGGCATTTGAAATGGGTATATCAGTTCCAACAACTATATTTCTTCATCATGGCGAAGTATTCTATGTCATTGTTCTGATATCTTGGTGAAGCTTCAATTCTGCAATTCTTCTTCTTGCGAAGTGTCCTCTAGAACCTCTTATAACCTTACATTATTAACCATTTTCTTTCTTAACTTTCTAGCCTTCTTGCCATTGAGATTTGTCTCAGTAATGCTTTTACCATTCTGATGCTTATCTTTTGTGGTCTTAGTTACTTCGCGTTGTTGAAAGTATTTCCTAGGGTTCCTTGATAATACTTCTTCTGTGTCAAAAATAGGTAACTCAATATTCTATGGATCCTCAATTTTTCTCTTAGCTTCGACATCAGAGTTAAATATCTGTGATCTATTATTTTGTTCCTCAGTCAAGTGCGTGATCCTTCTGGTCATAAAGTCTTTTAACTCTTGCTTCTTCTGTTCCAAAACTTTTTCTTCCTCTTTTCATCTGGCTTGTTCTCTATCAATCCAAGGTTTTCCTATGAGCATGGTAAACGGGGCGCTGTCTTCAAAAAATTTAATAATCTAAAAGTCATCCTCTGTCGAAGTTCCATTGGCAGTCATAGGCATCCGGGCGAGCCTTTCACATAGGTTTACTAGCTTTCCTCTGAATAATGTTGGTCCTCCTAGGGAAGGGATCATGGAAAACTTTCCTATAGCTTCCCAAGTTCTTTCTGGCATAATGTTCACTTGTGTCTCTTCGTCAAGAATATAGTCAATATCGAAGTCCCCTATTCTTGCTTCGATTTGCTCCTTTTCTTTGAAGATCTCTAATAACCTAACATGTCGGTGATCATTCAAGGTGTCTTTCATTTGTAGTAATATCTTTTATGATTATTTCTGGGTTTCTACTATGATCGTGGTCTCTTGATCTCCTTCAAGGTTTTCTTGTTCCATATTCAGTTTCTCAAGTCTAGCAATCATTCTAGGGAAATCCAACACTTCATGGTCCATAGCCTTACAACAGAAGCAACTAGGTTTTCTCCCAGGGAATTCCTTAGCAAGATGTCCCAGTCTTCTGTAGCTATAACAGAGGCTTAATCCTGTTTCATTTAAATGTTCCCCAAATTCTTCTGTAATGCGCACTAGTTTCATGGTAGCTAGCTTGCAAAAAACTCTTTCTAGGATCCTGCATCCACTTGTTAGTCCAGACATTCTTTTGATGGATAGGTATAACATATCTATCATTATACTTATCATAAATATTCATATCAAACTTTCTTTCATCTATTAATTCCCTAGTTTTGAAGCTAGGAGAAAATCTATCAAACATACCTAGATCCATGGTTTAGAAACAAAAAAATTCACTTATCTACAGAGCACAAAGCTTCCATATCTAAGAAATTTTGACTATTCTTTCCTTTATTAGAGCACAAAGCTTACATATCTTACCTCTTTTCTCAGGATTTGACTTCTTTCTTTCATAAATTTCCACTTTTACTTTTCTTAGAGCACAAAGCGTTCAGATCTCTCTTCTCTTCTTTGGATCTGATCTTCCTTTCTTTAGATCTGACCTTATTCCTGGTACAAAGCTGCACAAGTTGAGTAAAAAGATGCGCACTAGGGAAACATATCTACGCACAGATCTTTCTTTTGCACAACGTTTCTTTTTCCTCAGTTCCTAGCAATCACAGTTTCAGGTCATGGAAATAGAACCATTTGTTGGCATAGGGGAAGACGCGAGGTTCAATGCTCAAGAGCACACCAACAAAGCCCTAACTACCAGACCTTTCAACAACACCTGTGAAGAATATGAAGTCTCACCTGAGGTAGAAGTAGGGGTGGTTGCAGGACTCAGATGTCTGGAACCATAGCTGGGACACTGATCTGTGATTACATATTTTACAGGGCACTTAGCATAGATCATTCGTCAATATTTAACCTGTGTGGTACTTGGAAGATAACATAGAGCATCGCAGTGAATACTTATACTAAATATGGTTTAGTACTTAGCCATATAAATATAGGTTAGGTTCAACAGATCAAGAACTAAGCATCTTTTATATCAGATCTAACATTCATTCATATATCATTAGCACAAGCATAACTAGATCTACTAATCACAGCAAGCACTTAGCCAAAAGGAAACAACACATTAGATCGAAGAACAAAGAAAAATACACACAATTATCATGGTTCACCCCCACCCTAGGGCTACGTCCACAAAGTATTCTCTATATTATCTCAGTCAAGCAATTACAACATAGATCTTTAATGATCCTTACTTCGCATGGGACAAAAGATCTACGCAGCTCACTATATCCTTCTTCCTTGCACTTCAACACAAACCTACGACAACTTGCACTTAGATTCTCAATCTCATGCACAGAACACTTTAGGATACATCCGATCACGTAGATCTAGTACTGGCACTAAGCCTTTAGCTATACATCACATAGATGTACTACCCTCCCTTCTTCTCTATTTACATTTCCTATTTATAGATTACAAAATGGGCCTAAGCATGGGTAAACCCATGGGCCGACATCCCTTTCCCATTACATCAACCCAAAACCCTAAATTGGACCCAAAAATAGGTCTTGCTTCCTTAATTTCCACTTTGCGTTGCGCTCCTTCCTTGACAAGCTGTCACAGTCCCAAAAACAGTCAAATATGACCAAGTATTATGCAAAACTTGGTCAAGGTCCAACAAGGTTTAAATGGTTTTAAAAAATCAACATTTACATTCTTGCCTCTAGATTCAAGATGAGTCACTTGCACACACACCTCATCTAAACTAGTTGGATAAAACATAATAATGGTATGTCATAAATAACTATGCAAAACACCTATATACTTAAGCAATGTCTCTTGAGTATCCAATGGTATTCCCAACAATAAATCTCTTTTTTGAAACTCTTGTGTATAACTTTGAACAATTTGTCCTTTTAACTGTCTAAAGTTATTCCATGACATAATAGCTTGTTGCATGTAAGATACAGGACACAATTTCTTTCGTAAAGAAGATGTAAAATCAAGCCATGAAGAGAGAGTCTTACCAAACTTCTTAAGATCCTGTTTTTTCCTACTTTCCCACCACACAAGGGTGGTTCCTCCCATCTTGAGACTAGCAAGCTAGATCATAGTCTCACCATCATGATTTTATGTATCCTGCAATACACTTCAATTTGTCTTATCCAATTATCTAAAATTTTCCCATTTAGTTCTACATCATACAAAGGCAACTCAAACTTAACATCAATTTTTAACAAAGGCATATTAGAATTATGCTTATGTGTTTGTTTTTGTATTTTAGATGTTGTAGAATGAGAACTAGCATTTGAAGTAGAACTTGAAGAAGAAGGAGAAGATGGTGGTGAAGGTGGTGTAGGAGGAGGCTTTGAAGATTCTTCTTTCCCTTCACTTTTACCCTACATTAAAATATCTCCCAAAATTGGTTTCTTTCTCTCAAATAAATCCTCATATAACACTTTGACCATTTCTGACATGGAGAAAAGTGCATCTTCAAGCTTCTTGGTTCATGGAGAAAGTTCTCCTTCTGAAGGAATTATTTTCTTCCTCAACGGTCGTTATATATCAAGAATGAATTCAGACAATGATCCTTCTCCTCTTTGATATTTGGATCTTGTGAGAATCCAATCCTGCACTTGTTAAACCTTCCAAAATAACCAAAATCTATGACACCAAAATACTTGATCCAAAAATGGAAGGAATTATTAACAAATTGACATTAATTAGATACTCATGAATGATTAATGAGTTTATCCATTAATAACCATGCTAAAAATAAGACACATGAACAACAATAAGAATGATACAAAGACAACAAGAACTTGATAACGAAGTTCACCAATATGTGGCTACGTCTCCGGGCCCACTTCCAAGTGGAGGACCTCTTTATTGATCTTCAAATGCTCAAGTTCTATTTACAATGGCTCCTTTTTGTTACAAACAGGATTTTGATCTATTGTACAAGACCTCCTTGTGCATATGCACACGTTCCTCTACAAAATCCTTTCAAAACATGACAAAATGCCCCTCAAAACATGAGAAATGGGCCAAAAACTCCAACTCTTCTTTACATTCCCTGCATAAAAAGTACCCCCTCAAGCTCACAAATCCTAGTTTATATAATTTTTAGGCTCATTTGAGGAAGCCCAAATTCCCAAAAATACCTGGCCTCTTTTTGGGATCAAATCCCCCTTCAAATGGCCAACAAATCTCCAAAAATGCCCAATATGGGCCAAACTATAGGCAAAAAGACCCACCTGTGTACAAACAATCAAATTTATCCCAAAGGCCCTTGGCGCGCATGGTAGAATAGGGTCACATGCATATAATGTGGCCAAGTTCTAGCCCCTAAAGGTTGTGCATTGGCCCTTATCCCACATACATGGTCATGTGGTGTGAAACAATAGGACCGCGCCTGTATGGTGCGCCCAAAATTGTGGTCACCGCCCCAGAGCATATGGAATAGCCAGAGTCCTAAGGATTAACCCCGACGCATTTGGTTAAACTGTAATGGAGTGCCCCCAAGTCTAAAGTTGTGGTTGTATGGAACATAATTCAACGGGCTGGGGCTAGGCCCCAATCCCATTTCACCTCTGATCTACCATACGAACACTTTATATATATATATATATATATATATATATATATATATATATATATATATATATATATATATATATTAATGTGGGATTGTATAAATAAGTCCAACCTTTGGCGCTATGAAATTCAGACCTTTACCAAGTAATTTTGTCTACCAACATGTCATGGGGTCTAATCCCATGAGCTCCAAAACATTTTAACCAACCATTAAATGATAGGGTGCCATGTGGCAGCCCATGCCTGAGCCACGTGGCATTGTTTAATTTTCTTGAGAATGTGCCACTTGTCCACTTTTGATTGGATCACTATCATCTGCCCAGTCAACCTGCTGATGTGCTTCCACGTGTCTCAATGCTACATCATGCTTATGTCATCATTGACTTTTTTCCTATTGACCTGTTGACTTTTTACATGTTTGGGAAAATGATCAGAGTGTGATAACGCTCGCATACAATGCTCATTTGAGGAAGTAAATATATGTCCCGAATCAACACAATGAGCTGGTTGCAATGGAATTGGTTTCATTCAATTTCGAGAACTTTCATTTTTTGATCATTTTTTGGACCTGGGGAGCCTCCTGGATCAAGTACAGTGAGACCTCAAAGGCTTACAAGATGTTCATTCTAGTGCAAAGGAAGATAGTTGTGTGTAGAGATGTGAAGTTCGAGGATAGCTTAACATATAAGAGTACTCAGGAGTCATCAACAATGACAGAGGACAAGGAGCAATAGGCTCCGAAGGATGAGCAAAAATCAATAGTTCAGACTTCAGGTGGAGAGGAGGAGTTATCCCCTTCTAGCCCTATAAAGAAACCCAAATGGATAGTACATATATTGAGAGATGATGGTGAGTCTCCTAGGAGTGTTTTCAGAGAGTGCATGAAAACCAAGAAATTTTCGAACTAGATGGAACTTATGAGTAGCATCATTGATGTTGAGACTTCCAGTTTTGAGGAAATAATAGATCAACATGTATGGCAGGATGCCATGGTAGAGGATTACACCTCTACTATGAGGAATTATGTTTGGGATGTAGTGATGAGACTGTAGGGGAAGATAGTTGTGGGTTCTAGGTGGCTCTACAAGATCAATCATGTTGCAGATAATATCATAGAGAAGTTCAAGGCAAGGTTTGTGGCGAGAGGGTTCTCCTAGAAATAGGGAGTGGAATACAAGGAGACATTTTCTCCAGTCGCCAGGTATGCTTCTATTTGATCTTTTTTTTTCTATTTATTCAGTTATGAAGTAGAGGATACATTAGATGGATTTGAAAACAATGTTCCTCAACGAGATCATTGAGGAGAAAGTATACATAGAGAAACCTTAGGGATTTGAGGTACATGAGAGGGATTCTCATGTGTGTAGGCTTAAGAAAGGATTGTATGGACTCAAACAAGAACCTAGTGCATGTTATTCCAAGATCGATGGAGACTAGTAGAGTATGGGATTTACCAAGAGTGAGGCGGATCCTAACTTGTACTTCATACTTTTTGGAGAAGATCCTCTCATCTTGGTTTTGTATGTTGATGATTTATTTCTCATAGGAGAAGAGGAGCTTATTGCAAGGTACAATGCAAATTTGGATAGTGAGTTTGAGATGAAGGACATTGTCTTGATGCATAATTTCTTGGGGTTAGAGGTATGGAATGTATCGGGGATGATATTGCATGGAAAAGGGAAGTATGCATTAGATATCTTGAGGAGATTCATGATGGAGGACTATAAACCGATGGCTACACCTATGATTACCAATATGAAGAATATTGAAACTTCAGATTTAGAGTCGGTGGATCCCAGGATATAGAGGAAGCTGGTAGTGTCCTTGATGTATTTGGTCAACACCAGACCAATTTTTTTTTTTTTTGTGAATACCTTTATTTAGTTCATGGTTGAACCAAGGAAGGTGCATTGGATCACAACAAAGCATGTTCATAGGTACTTGAGAGGTAAAATGGAGTTTGGATTGAGATATATTGGAGGATATGGAGTAGAGTTTTAGGGATATAAAGACTCGGATTGGGTAGGTAGTGCAGTAGAAAGAAATATCACCTCGAGGTGTTGATTGATCTTGGGATCAACAATGATTACTTGGTTCAGTAGGAAGAATACTGATGTGGCACTCAATCTAGTAGAGGTAGAGTATATTGAAGTGAGTAAGGCAAGATGTGAAGCCATTTGGCTTCACAAATTGCTTACAGGTTTATTTGGTCAGGAATTGGAGGCCACAGTGATATACTATGATAATAACAGTTGTATCAAACTCTTTAAAGATACAAAATTCAGTGATAGGTCCAATAATATTGAGATCATATGTCACTTCATTTGGGATAGGATCCAGAAAGGATCAATGAAGCTTCAATATATTTCTACAAATGAGCAGGTTGAAAATAGTATGACCAAACCCTTGAAGAAAGGGAAGTTTGTATTCTTCAAGGATAGACTTCGAGCGGTGCATAATACCTTCCTCGCTAATAGGGATTTTTTTATGTTAGTGGTAGAATTAGACAGGTATTTTCCACACATGTCTATGTGTCTAGATGTGTGGAAATCGTCCAAATCCTTCTACTCTTGAATTTACTTTATTTAAAGGAATGATTAGAGTAAATTGATTTTATTAATTAATTATTTAATTAGTTAATTGAGTTACTTATGAAACATGATAAAAGTACTTAGCATGTAGCATGTAATCTTAATCTAAAAGTGAGTGTGAGAAGTAAGCTCAATTGTAGATCACTTTTGAGGTCAGAAATAGATTGTAACTCATGATTATAAAAACAAGGCTAGGGTCAAGGAGAAAGACACTTGACAGGTGTTGAGGGAGTCGAAAAAGAGTATTGGATCATGAAGGACTAAGGTTCAATATATTGTATAGGTGAAGAAGGAACTTCATCTAGAGGTCATAGAGGCCAAGGAGAAGAGAGCACAGAGACATACATAGGTGGGTTTCAACAAAACAAAGCCACATGAAAGAGTCAAACTGTACGAAGTTTTTTTGTATGGAATTTATGTACATATCTGCGGGTCACAGAGGAGATAGTCATGGACATATGCAGGTCATAGTTGGTAAAGTCATGGATATCCTTGGGTCATTGAAGAGACAGTCGTGAATGCCTAGAAAATTTTTCCATAATTGGTTGTACAATAGGTCATACCTTTCCACATTAGTATGTAGTTGTATTTATCTCGGTGGGTCATTATCCCTCGTACGAGAGCCTTGATTTTAGAAAAATAAAATCATTCTCAAAATTTGTTTTCCCTCCATGGTTTTTCTAGGGTATTTATCCAAAAATTATGATGTTAATGTGTGCTTGATTCGGTTTCCTAGTTTATTCTTCCACTGCGTTATATTGATTTAAATATTTTAGTAGTGTATTATTGTTTTGTTAGCTGCTAATATGATTGCAGTAAGTAAATGACTAGATAACAAAGTACTTAGGTGTTCGAGTAATAATTTCTATAGGGATGGGATTTCAACCATTGGGTCCCATTAATGTTTCACTGCCCCTTGCAACCACACAGGAAGAACCTTCCCATTTTCAGTATGAGGCTAACAAATCCACCAATTTTATTGAATGGATTAAGCACATATTCCAATAGGTTTATGATATTTTGTTGAAAGTCAATGCTAAGTAAAAGTAACACCATGATCGACATCGGGTTCCACACAAGTTTCAGGTGGGGCACAAGGTTTGGTTGAATTTGTAGAAGGAGCACCTTAAAATATCCCATTAGAAGTTTCGTCCACTTCACTGTGGTCCTTACACAATCACCAAGGTTGTGGGTTACAATGATTTCGAGATAACTATTTCCCACTTCCTTGGCTTGCACCGTGTGTTCAATGTGGACCTCCTTCGACCATACTTTCCACCATTATTTGACACATCAGACATAGTAGAGTAGTTGACACTAATATATATAAACTCGAATTGTATGGAACAAGAAACCATTGACCAAATTGTGGACACATAGGTTAAGGGAACTCGCCAATAGAGGTTCCAACTTTATTGAGTTGTCAAAGCAGGGAAGCTCCTACACCAAGGCAAGTGGCTCACCTGGGGTCAAGTTCAACAAACTTTTCCCCATCTAATAGGAGAACTCAACACAATGGAGACCATTTCTTCCTAAGGAGGAAGGATTCATATAGCTAGATATCGGTGGCCACCCACCTATTCCATTGGCTCAAAGCACAATTTTCCATTTTTGGTAGTTTTTCTACACTTTTCCGGGTCCTAAACTTCCAAGGCCATTTTGAGGCCCTAAACAATATTTTATGGGTGAGACAACACGTAGATGATAACAAAAGTCATGGTTTGGGCCAACCATAATGTGTTCTTCTCATTTATACCTTTTGAATGTCATATTGAGCGTACCAAACGAAGATCATATGTAAAAGTTACGACCCTAGGAAGTTGGCATACCAACTAACCCCTTTGGGGCCCACAATCATTTTGGTGTTTCATCTCCTAGGGTTAGGTTTATGGATGTTTACGTTTTCCTCATTTCTTCTTTATGATTAAAAATCCTTTCAACCTCATTGTAATGCATATAGTCATCACATCTCTTGTCAGAGATGAGCTACCACCATTCGAGAGAGTTTCTTTTATTCTTCCTTTTTTATAGTTCATCACATTTATGATTTCATTTATTAATATAATTCAAGTTTTTTTTTATCTCTTTATTTTTTCTATAACTCTATATTTCATTTCGTTCCATTTATAAATCCAGATAAATTTTCTTCAGAAATGTTCAAGTATACTGAATTATCCAAACATATCCTAATAAGGTTTCTTACTTTTCTCTCGAACACCACTGCATATTCATCTATCATACCAATGGGTTTGGTTCCATATACTAAAATCCATAGATATCGATCCAATAAAATATCCTCCATTTAAAGCTTCCACAACTCAAAGTTAGAACTTAGTGTCATTAAAATTCTCCATTTCTAATCTAGATTGACTTGGCATTTCCCTGGAATAAGGTTTCCTTCTACACAAGATCCCACTCAAACAAATATTAGATTAAAAAAACATGTCCTTAACACCTTGGAACTGAGGTGATTGGGCTCTGATACCAAATTAAAGGAAGTATAGGTGTAGAATACACTTCCTAAACTAATATATGAGAGAAGAATGTCTAGAAACTAAAAACATTAAAATTGCAAAAAAAATAAACAACAAACCATAGACAACAAGATTCCCTAGGGAAAACCCTTATGGGATAAAAAAACCCACAATCTAAAGCAAACTTAATGTATTATTCAACAACTAAATAGTTACAATATAAATTCTATGTGCTCTTAGCATGATCATTTGACGAAAGAATAATTTAGGAGAAATTTTGACAGCATAACGGTAACATAAACCTCATACTCTATAATTTCCTCTAGCCCCAACAATAAAAACAAAGGAATAATAAAACCTAAAGCCACTTATGGTTTACCATTTTTGCATACTACAAACCACCAATAGGTTATTCCCTACCACTGCTATAGATTTTAACCTTCTACAATATTTTACTGCAAACGGATTTTCAATAAAAGAACAAAAAAGATACAATGAAAATACACACATTACACAAAGATTTTTCCCCTGGAAACCCAAACTAGGAAAACCAACATTTTCTATATTGATTCATAGTGATACATTGTTTAAAACAAAATATAAATATAGGATCCAATAACATCCAAAACCCTAACCACCCGAATGGGGTGTCAGTGCCCACCACCTGGCGCGCAGAGGCGGAAAGGGGAGGCCAGCATGGCACAGAGCCATGTGCTCGGCTCGTGCCTGCTGAAGCCATCACCCCCGAGCATTAAAACGCATTCACGACGATGGGAGGGGCATTAACTCACGCTCCCTCGACCACCCTTACGAATAGCACAATGAATTCTCCCTCTTATGTTATCGCTCGGCTGTTCAGCTCTGGTTCTAGCTCGACAGATTTCATGGTCTCTTGGCTGCTCCTTACCCCTCCCCCTGGCTCTGTAGACTTTCTGCAACATCCAACCCACGCCATGTCGCGACAGAGAATGCGCCCACGCCGGGGCTCTCCTTGGCACCCCCGGCACCCCCGCACTTCCTCCTCGCCCTCTGGTTCATCCACCTAGGCTCTTGACTGTCTGGCTATCATTGATGTTTTTTATTCCTGGTGGTCTCCCTCTGCCCAGCACTCTCCTCCTCCCATGGCGCCTATTCATGGTCGACGTAGAACAACAAACACACCCTGCCCCAACCTTCCGCGTGAAAAATATGCCATTTTACATGACTTGGTCTTTGAGCTCCGAGATGGAGTAAACGAACTCCAATTTCGGGTTCAACAAATGGAGGGGAGGTTATCCATCCTGCTTCAGCTCCTCGCCAATCCCCCTGAAACCTCTCCTGAGGACTCCAGTGATGCTTCTCTTAGCGACCACGCGGGCAACCTCCAGCACGATGATACAGAGGGGAGCTTGCAGTCTGAGGAAAAAACAAGCACACCTCTGCCTAGGACAGACTCCGTGAGTGTGCCGACCCTAGCAGGAAATGAACGTGGTGAAGCAGATCTAGCTCCGGCAGCAGCAGTGGACGAGAAAGGCCCCAGACTCCAGCAGCCTCCCTCGGCGACAAGTGCAAAGCTGGAAGCTAACGAGGACAAAGCCGACGACGCCACGGACATGCAATGGACACTCAGCGGTGGGACACCTGTCATTGAGGAACCCTGGCCAGGCCTCCTGCCAGAGTATGTGCCAGATTACACACAGCTTGTTCCTTACTTTAGCTCTAGTGGCTCTCATGGTAGTTAATTTGTCTAGTTTTCTTCAGGAATGTTAGTAATTTTTGCAACTAGCTTATTATGGTTGGCTGAACTGGTTTCTTTTTATGGAGCAGTTTAGTAATTACAACCGCTTGACTCAGCTATGTACTCTTGATCTTGGACCTCAGAAGGTTTTTTATATATAATATAAAAAAAAAACTTACTTAAAAAAAAAAAAACATCCAAAACCCTAACCCAATGACCTGGATTAGTCAACAACCCTAATTCATGTTGAAATATTGTAACTTCGAAGAATATTCTAATTATAATTGAGTTATTATATTATAGATTAAATCCCCTTTTGTGGATTGATCATGTTGTTTCTTGTATAAGAACAGATACCATTTTGTGGATTGGTCAAACCATAGTTATATGGTGGTGTTTGTAAAGTCGTCCCCTGGGATTTAATAAAGTGGTTTTAACCACTATTGGGAGAAGTCGGCCCTACTTGATGAAGATACATATCCCTAGTGCCTCCGCAACTAGTATTTATAAGTGAGGAGGGTGCCTAATTTGTTCACTCACTCACTCACACTTCTAGTGCAAATATTTTGAAGGTATATGCAGTTGCAAGAAGAAGGAGAGAGAGTCGCATGCTCAATCCTAGTCCTTTCTTGGTGGTTTTGTCTTAAGTCTTGGAATTGTATTGGAAATCTATTATTGAGGAATTTTTTGTTGGTTTTTCTCCCTCATGATGGTTTCCCAGGATAAAATGTTGTGTACCTTGTGATTGTGTTTCTTTCAGTTATCCTACTTATGTTGTTATGCTCTAGTAAATTGAAAAGAACTTAATAACAACTCTAAATTTAACATGGTAGCATAATTGAACTGAATAGAGAACCTTTCACTGGGTAACCAAAAATGTCATTGTTGTCATACAAGAAAATTATGGATTTTTATTGGAAAGGAATCATTGCAGACTCCATTAAAGATCACTTGATTCCTCAAGTGTCTTCTAAGAATAATCCAAAAGATATGTTTGATTCCCTAACTGGAATGTATGAAGAAAATAAAATCAACTAGAAGATGAACTTGAGAATGCAACTCAAGAATACAAAGATGAAAAAAGGAGAAATAGTTCATGACTATTTCTCTAGGGTTACTCATTTAAAAGAACAACTAGAAAAAATTGGAGACAACTTGGATGAATATGAAATCAACATGACAAATATTAATGGTCTCACAATACCTTGGGATTCCTTCATCCAAATCATTTGTGGAAGAAAATAAAAACTACAATTTGACAGTATTTGGGAAGAAAGTGTTCAAGAAGAAGCAAGAGTAGCCAACTAAGAAGAAGTATTATTAAGGGATGAAGATAAATCCCTAGCTGCTCATACTAAAGGAGGAAAGAAAAAGAATTATTTCCAAAAGGAGACCCATCCTCATAAATAATATCACTCCCCGAAGAAATTCACCTATAAAGAATCTCACCCTCCAAGGAGATTCCAGAAATATTAGAAGGGGAAAAGAAAAGAAAAATATTTCTCCTCTTATCAATGTTATCATTGTGATAAGATTGGACACATTGCTAAGAATTGTCTTGTGAGAAGGGAAGAGTACAAGAAGAGAAATACCAAAAGACATCATGCCCATGCATTTGAATATGATGATCCACCCATAAAGTTGACTAAAGAAGAGATTGAAGATTATGTTTTATTTTCCTCCCTCTCAGTATATGTGACACCTGGAGAGGATACTTGGCTCATAGAAAATGGTGCCTCTAAGCAAATGATAGGTCAGAGAGACATTCTCTCTAGCCTTACAGAAAATGAATTTCCCCATAAAGGCTTCACTCAGATATAATTATCAGTATTGTATCAAAGGAATGGGACAATCCACCTACAAACTTGATTCAGGGACTCCGATGAGAATCAAGGATGTACTTTATGTACTAGGTTTGATAAAGAACTTACTTTCTATCTCATATTTAGACAAGAAAATTTTCAGGGTTTCATTCATAGATGGTGAAGTTCATATGTGGCCTAAAGTAAAAACCATAGAATATGCAATTGTTATTGGGACATAAAAAGGTGGCCTGTATAATTTACAAGGTCACTCAAGTGCATCCTTGACTCACTCCAGTGATATTCCTTGTGAACTTTGGCATAGAAGACTATCTCACATCAACTACAAAGCCTTATCATATGTAAGCAATGTAGTTACAGGTCTACTAGAGTTCAAGGTTGATCATGAAGGTGTGTGCAAGGGTTGTTCACAAGAAAATAACATAAAGAATCATTTCTCAAAGAGCGATAGTAAAGTAGAAGGAATCTTGGAGCTCATCCTCTTAGATGTATGTGGTACAATGCCATGAAACTCTCTAAGTGGGTATGTATACTATGTGACATTTATTGATGATTATTCTCACAAGACTTGGGTTTATTTATTGAAGTCAAAATATGAATTATTTGGAAAGTTCAAGGAATTCAAAGCCTTGGTATAAAATCTCTCCAAAAGAAAGATCAAGATACTCAGGTTAGACAATGGAGGAGAATACACCTCAAATGAATTTGGAATTTTTTGCAGATATGACAGGATTAAGAGGGAGCTCACGACTCCCTATAATCCTCGGCAAAATGGTGTAGAAGAAAGAAAGAATAGAACAATAATGGAAGCAATGAAGACTATTATCCATGATCAATATCTTCCAATGCACATATGGGCTGAAGCAGAAAGAAAAATAGTTTATGTCCAAAAGATATTATCCCATAGTGCACTTGGATACAAAACCCCTGAAGAAATGTTCTCTAGAAAGAAGCCAGAAGTAATCCCTCTCAATATATTTGGTTGTCCAGCATTTGTACAAATTCCAAAAGAAAGGAGAACTAAGTTGGATCCTTCAGGAAAGAAGGGAATATTTGTTGGATATTGTAAGGTCTCTAACACCTTCATAATTTACATACCAGGTTACCATGATATTGATATAAACAGAGATGTAACCTTTGATGAAGATGTAGCACTCAAGAGATCAAGGAGATTCCATATTGAAGAAGTATATGAAGAAGAACTTGTATCTCCTAGAGTTGTAGAATCAATGAAGGAAGTTATAGTTACCCCCGATGATAAGATTCCAAAAGATCATGATATGATAGAATCTCAAGAACCTCCACAGATGACGATCTCTCACAAGATAAATCCATCTTGAGAAAGGGAAATTATTCAATATGGAGAGAGGTATGGTGCCCCAGAAGGAACCATGAGACAAAGAAACAAACCTAAGACATTCTCTAGTTATATGGCCATGATGTGTGATCTCATAAAAAAGGAACCTACTTGATTTGAAGAAGCCATTAAGAAGAGAGAATGGGTGGATGCAATGACGGAAGAATACCAGTCCATTATAAAGAATGATGTATGGGAAACAGTTCCCATACCAAAGAACAAAGATGTGGCATATTCCAAATGGATATACAAGATAAAACATACTGCAGACGAAAGTATTGAAAAACATAAAGCAAGATTTTTCTCTTGTGGCTTTTCTCAAAAGGAAGGCATTGATTATGAAGATAAATTTTCTCTTCTAGCAAGATACACTTCTATCAGAACCATCATAGCTCTTGCAGCCAAAATGAAGTGGAAGTTACACTAGATGGATGTGAAAACAACCTTCTTAAATGGTGTTATTGAAGAAGAAGTGTATATAGAACAACCAAAATGGTTTGAAGTTGAAGATAGAAAGACTCATGTATGCATATTGAAGAAAGATCTCTATGTATTGAAGCAAGCTCTGAGAGCTTGGTATGGAAAAATTGATAGTTTCGTGACAAGCTTGGGATTTACCAAGAGTAGAGATTATTCTAACCTTTACTTCAAGGTTATGAATGATGATCCAGTTATATTTATACTATATGTGGATGACTTATTCTTAAAAGGAGAAGAAAATCTCATCACATATTGTAAGAAGAAGCTCATTCCAGAATTTGAGATGAAAGACCTAGGACGAATGCATTATTTATTATGTATTGAATTTTGGCAGAGCCCAGAGAAGATATTCCTTAACCAAGGGAAGTATGCAATTGAAATATTGAAGAGTTTTGACATGTTGGAATGTAAAGCCATGAACACACCCATGGAAACAAGGTTGAAGCTCTTGGTTGATACTTCATCAGAATTGATTGATGCTACTCTATATAGATAGATCATTGGTTCATTGATGTATCTGAAGAATACCAGGCTAGATATATTCTTTGTTGTGAACACCTTGAGTCAGTATCTGGTAGATCCCAGATGTGTTCACCTTGTAGCTGTAAAGCATGTGATGAGATACCTTACGGGTACATTGGAATATGGCCTATGTTATACTAGAGATCATGAATTCAGAATGTATGCATATATTGATTCAGATTGGGATGGAAGTGTTTTTGATAGAAAGAGAACTTCAGGATGTTGTTTTAGTCTAGGGTCAGCCATGAATTCATGGCAAAGCAAGAAGCAATCCAGTATTTCTCTCACCATGGTAGAAGCAGAATACATTGCAACATGTTCCACCAATTATGAAGCAATATGGCTTTAGAAGTTGTTGACAGGTCTATTGATCTGGAGATGGAAGCGAACGTTATTCTATGTGATAACCAGAGTTCCATAAAGATGATGGAGAACCCAGTGTTCCATGATAAGTTGAAGCACATAGAAATCTGTTATCACTACATTTGTGATATGGTGTAGAGGGGAGTTCTAAACATCCAATATGTTGGCACAGATGAGCAGGTTGTAGATGTGTTGGCCAAGCCTTTGTCTCCTATGAATTTTGAATACTTTTGAGGCAAGCTTGTTATAGTCCTAAAGGACCTCCCTTGAAAGGGAGAGTGATGTTGATGATATTATGGTATCCTGACTAACAATGGGTGGCTCCATTAAGATTTTATATCCTAGGGGATTGATCATCCATGGATAGATCCTGAAGGTCCAATAAGGACGGTCTGTCAGAGTACCTGTGCATGTATATTCTAGTTGTGGTCAGTAGTGGTAGCTCCGTTAGGATTTTATATACTAGGGAATATTTTGATTCATGGGAACATCCTGAAGGTACGATAAGGACGATCTGTCAGAGTACCATCTGGTAGCTCCATTAGGATTTCATATCCTAGGAAATATTATGATTCCTGGGAAGATCCCAAAGGTCCGGTAAGGATGGTTTGTCAGAGTGCCAAAAAATGTTGTTGTTGCAGCTGCCACATTCTGTTGTCATATGTTGATGATTTTGTTGTCTCAACCTCACGTTGATGATGTTGTTGTCTCAACATCGTGTTGATGATGTTGTTGTCTCAACCTTGTGTTGATGATGTTTTTTTCTCAACCTCGTGCTAATTATGTTGTTGTTTCATCCTCATGTTGATGATGTTGATTGATTTAGCCTAGTTCTATTGATGATGTTGTACTAGCCTCATGTTGTTGATGATGTTGTACCAGCCTCGTGATGTTGATGATGTTGTTTTATTAACCTCATGTTTTTTATGATGGTTTTGGTGATATTGTTGCATTAGTATTATGCTAATTGATGTTGATGTAGATGATGATGATGCTACTCCAACTCCATGTTGTGAATGATGATTTTATTGATGATGAGAAAAACTTTCAATGATTTGTAGATACACTAGTTAGTGTTCCAGATGTTGATGATGTTGTTGCCATCTCTCTCTCCCGATGATGTTGTATTAGGCTATGTTAGTAGAATACTGTTGGATCATGTTGTCATTGATGCCAATGGTTTGATTGATTGATGTCATTGATTGATGTCAAGTGATTGATTGATGTCAAAGGATTGATTGATTGATGATTGATGTAATATAATATGTATTGTCCTTGATGAGAATGCATAGATGAAGATGGATCAATGAGTTGTCATTGATACATGATGAAGATGGATCGATGTGGTTCCATTGGTATATGATGCATTGTTGGAAAAATTTATAGATGAATTATTATTGTCTTATCATGATTGATAAGGTTTACAAATGGATGAACTCCAAAGTGGTCCCCTTATGGTGAAAGCCCTCACGGGAAGACGCTTTACGGATTGAGTTATCTTAGAAGAATGGTTGGAGGACCCATGCTTGTATGA
>ML789455.1:457301-472036 GCA_009831015.1 Picea engelmannii
TGTGTATGTGTATGATTGTTCATTTGTTCATTGCTTATTTACTCTGCAGTTATTGGATAATAATGCTTCATTGATATAACACTTGGATTATATGGTTAAATTGCTCTATTATTGATTCACCCCCCCTCTCAGTAATCCAACAAATACCCTTCTCATTAAGGGGGAGTGTTGAAATATTGTAACTTCGATGAATATTCTAATTATAATTCAGTTATTATCTTATAGATCAAATCCCCTATTGTGGATTGATCATGTTGGGTCTTGTATAAGACTAAATCCACTTTTGTGGATTGCTCAAACCATAGTTATATGGCGGTGTTTGTAAATTCAACCCTTGGGATTTAATAAAGGGGTTTTAACCACTATTGGGAGAACTCGTCCCTAATTGATGAAGAGACATAACCCTAGCACCTCCTCAACTAGTATTTATAAGTAAGGAGGGCACCTCATTTGTTCACTCACTCACTCACACTTCTAGTGTGCATCTTTTGAAGGTAGTTGTAGTTGCAAGAAGAAGGAGAGAGAGGCACATGCTCAGTCCTAGTCTTTTATTGGTGGTTTTGTCTTAAGTCTTGGAATTGTATTGGAAATCCATTATTAAGGAATTTTTTGTTGGGTTTTATCCCCCATGAGGGTTTCCAAGGATAAAGAGTTGTGTATCTTGTGATTGTGTTTTCTTTCAGTGATCCTACTTATACTTTTATGCTCTAGTAAATTGAAAAGAACCTAATAACAACTATGAATTTAAAAATTCCTTAACCAGAAATACAAAACTATCGACAAATACCATGTGCCGAAAAAAATCCCAACAATGAACACAAAAATCAAGGAGACACAAAAAATGAGGTAACAATGTAACATGTTTCCTGAGGAAAAACAATTTTCTCGGGGGCGCTATCCTCAAACCATTGAAAACCCCCAAGGGCCTCAAACCCCCTTGGGTTCCCAATGCAACGTAGAATTCACTAATGCTAGTCGTGCAAAGAATATAACACATACCCAAAATTCTCCCACTTGTTTTTTTTGCATACATGGGGTTACAGGGTTACATAGTCAACAATCTAGGACAATAATGTCCATGGATCCTCTACACCAAGAGAAATTCTCAATGCTCACATATTTTGTTAATGAATCTGCATCATTCTTCAAAGTGTCCACCTTCATTGACAACACTTTCTTTTCTTCAACCATGTCTCTCACAAAGTGATATTGAATATCAATATGCTTTGTCTTTGAATGATAAGATGGGTTCTTCGCTAGAAAAATTTCACTTTGACTTTCACAATCTATCCTTACAACTTTTTGTACCAATCCAATACCTAAACACAATCTTTGTAACCATACTGCTTCCTTACTTGCATGAGTGGATTCCATGTATTCAACTTCTGTAGTTGAAAGTGCCACTACAACATGTATTTTTCTCATCCAACCGATTGCTCCTCTAAACAGGATAAACACATACCCTCTTGTAGATATCCTACGATCCATATCTCCAGTCCAGTTTGCATCCAAAAATACAAGTATGTACAAAAATATGTCCAATAATGGTCTTCCTTGGTGGCACAATCCATAACTAGCAGTGGCATGCAAATACCTGAAAACCCTTTTTAATTTTGTCCAATTCTCCTTCCCTGGTTTTTTTGACATATACCTTCTAAGAAATCCCACTGCATGTGCAATGTCCAATTTAGTATAGACCATTGCATACATCAAAATTCCAACTGCACTAGCATATGGAACATGACACATGTCCTCCTCCTCTTCTTGTGTCTTGGGACACTGATCCGCAAATAACTTTACATGAATAGGAATAGGGACTTTTACTAGTTTACATTGCTGCATATTAAACCTCTACAAAATTGTCTCGACATATTTTCTCCGATTTAACCAAAGTTTCCTGTTTTTCCAATCTCTTTTAAATTCCATGCCCAAAATGAAATTTGAAGCACCGACATCCTTCATGTCAAATTTAGAGGAAAACAAAGTTTTCACATCCTAGATAATGTCCTTATTGTTTCCTATCAACAACATGTCATCCACATACAAGACCAAATAAATCAAATGATCACCAACTATTTTAAAACACACACAATGATCCTCTTTTCTTCCTGTGAAGCCAAGTCCTAGCCTATAAGTATCAAATTTTTTATACCACATCCTTGGTGATTTTTTTGAACCATACAATGACTTTTTCAACTTGCATACTATCTCCTTCTTTCCCTTCACAACAAATCCTTATGGCTGCTTCATATATATTTCTTCTTCTAGATCCCCATGTAGGAATGTTGTCTTCACATCCATCTATTCTAATTCAAAATCAAATGCAGTAGAAATAGATAACATAAATATTATAGAAGTTAACTTGGCAACAGGAGAAAAAATCTCACCAAAATCAATTCCCTCAACTTGGGAATAACCCTTTGCTACTAACCGAGCTTTGTATTTCTCCACTTTTACTTTTGCATTGAGCTTCTTTTTAAATACCCATTTGATGCCAATGGGATTTCTTCCAGTCAAAAACTCCACTAGATCTCAAGCCTCATTCTTATCCAAGGCTTCCATTTCTTCATCCATGGAATTTTTCTAGAGATTTCCATCCTCTAAATCCACTTCCTCTCTGATAGTTCTAGGATCATCATCAATAATAGACACAACAAACTTTGAACATAAATAAGATGGAGTATACCTTTCTAATATATATTTTTTTCGAACCGATCTGGTCAATACTGGAGTATGAGGATATTCCTCTTCTGATTCATGTTCTTCTATAGAGTCTGATTCATCATCCTTTAAATCAAACTCTATTTTATCTAGTTCTTCCTTACTTGGTAGGACTTCCTTTTTAACAACATCCTTCATTTCTATAAATACCACATCTTGGCTATGCACTACCTTCTTAGTTTCTTGGTTCCAAATCTTATAACCTTTGAGACCATCTTTATACCCAATAAAGATACACTTTCTAGCCTTCTTATCTAGATTACTCATGTTTTCCTTTGGAACATGAACATAGGCCTCACAACCAAATACCTTGAGATGTGTCAGACAAGGTTTCTTACCAATCCGTACCTCTTGTGGAGTCTTGTCATCTAAAGTTGATGCAGGTGATACGTTGACCAGGTAACATGCAGTACCCACTGCCTCTACCCAAAATTATTTCTCTAACCCGACACCACTGAGCATGCACCTTTCTTTTTCCATCAGCGTCCTATTCATCTTTTCTGCAACTCCATTATGATGAGGTGTATATGGAGTAGTCTTATTCCTTTCTATATCGCACTTCTTATAGAATTATTCAAACTCATTGCCGTAGAACACTCTGTCATTATCTATCCTCAACACCTTAATTCATTTCTCTGTTTGATTCTCAACAAGAGCCTTAAAATCTTTAAACTTGTCAAAGACTTCAGATTTCTTCCCAAGGAAATATATCCTAGTATTCCTCAAGAATTCATCTATAAATGATACATAGTACATATATTTTCCCAATGATGCAACTCAAATGGGTCCAAACACATCACTGTGAACTAGCTATAAAATTCCTTTTGCCCCCGTTTCATTATAGGGGAATCTTACCTGATTTTTCTTCCCATATACACAATGTTCACATAAATCAAAATCCATAGAGAAGTTAGGCATACCTTCAACCACACCTTTACTATGTAGTATTCAAATACCCTTCTCTTCGATATTCCCCAGTCTTTGATGCCACAACATAACATTTTCTCCAAAAACTTTAAGAGTTATTTCTTCTTCAAATCCAATATCAAGAAAAATGAAACTATTACACCAATCACTAATAGTGCTTCCTTGCAGCTTGTACAGATTTCCAAACCAAAATCCCTTCAACAATGTTAGCACTAGGAATTACCCTCAGACTATAATCAGGATACCCCCAGTACCCATCAGTTATACAGTAAATGTAAATGAGTTTTAAGGGGGTCAAGTGGATAAGCCTAGAGATAATGACGTTCTAACTTAGAAAATTTGGGTTGGCATGCACAAGCAATTGAGGTCTTGTATCAAATTCAGTCAGTAAGTTGGAGTAAAGTTGAATATGAGGAAGACTTTGGTGAGAAAGTGTAGAGATATGCTATGGACATTAGGTCTTCCAGTAGCCTAAGGAGGAAATAAGTCAAACACAAGATCCTCTTGAATTTAAATTTTCAAGGAAATTGAAAGACATTATAACAACACTATAATCAAACATCCATCATAATACATTTACAACAATCCATGTGAATCAGTCAATCATGAACTCTCTCAGTATCAAAGGAAAATAAGATGGAAGAATAAAGATGACTTAGATTAATCAAGAAGTCTCAAATCAAGTTACATAACCAGAGAACCAGAGTTCTTCATCAAAATATTACAATAAGGGAGCCTAGCTCAACCATCGACCCTTACAAAATATCCAAACTGCCTATATATAAGAAGAACTTCTACAATCATCAGGAGTGTGATCAGATTGCTACATTCAAAGTTTTTAGTCGGCATCTGCTCTGTCAGACTGTGCAGAAAATCTTTTGTTTTCAGACACAAGCTCTTATGTCTAGACCTTCTCTGTTAAACTGCACATGCATCTCTCTGTCAGACAGGAGCTCAAATCTGCCAATCCTTTGTGTCTTTCCATTTATGTGCTGAGATGAGGTCTCAACCACCACTCTCAATCTTAGTAACTGCCTTCATCGAGATTAGGACAAGGCCTGACACCCATAATTGTTCTTAGACGGTGCCAAAAACTTTTGCGAGTCAATTTTGATGCCTCGAGGTTATGAAGATCTTATTATGTGACCAATACAGGTGCAATAGGTGTCGTGACGATATCGTATTCGCAGGGGTGATGTGGAGCAAAATTCTTGGAACAAACTTGCATGGTACAACAAGTGAGTGATGGTCATGTGGAAGGAAGTGGAGGATGATGGAGCTTTTCAGATCCAAATCATTTCATTTTTCCTATGAAAATCATGGGAAAAATGACACATGATTTATACCTTAATTCTCCTAAGGGTAAACCTCAATTATACTTGATTCGTATGAAATAGGTTGCAAATTATGGTGTTAACATTTGGCTCCATAGGGGATGGCATGATCCTTGCGAGATTACAAGAATAAGTAGTTCTAGTGCCTAAGATGTTAGGCTATGGAGTCATGCTCTAAAACATCATACCTAAGAAAACAGGCCAACAAGTACACTATTCTAAAAATGAAAGCATTAACACCTGCTTCTGAGGGAGTTTATTTATGTACAAAACCTAAGTTAACCAACTTTTACAAAATGTTAGGTGAAAGAAAACTTCCACCATATCCATTCAAACTGTTTGATAACTGAATCCTTCACTTCACTGCAAATGATCCATAAAATACAAGTAAAGCGTGACAACTGAATAATTTCATTCTTATGATCACCCATATTACCTTCAAATGTTGATAAAAAGATCAATCTTGCATGCTCCAAAGCATTTGAAAAGTGTAACTTTATGTACTCATCGACAGGGTCACGAAACAGAAGGCAAGGCATGATTAACTTATGAAAGGTTACCTTCACTATTTCAAAGTTGTTGGCAGTTGTCTTGATGTCCTCTATAGGCACACTTGATTGAATGACAGCCAGAGGCATCTATGGGTCAAAAAGATTCTTGATGTGAACTGCAGGTACAAATGGAAGAAGGCTGATGTAGGAGGTTGTTGATCCACTGATGACTGTTGATTTACTTCTGGCTCTGTATAAACGATCTCTTCATGTGCCTCAACTAAGGGTTTCTCCTAGTCAAACTCGCGGGTTGTGTCTTCTGTGACAAGGCCAACTTATGCATCATCCTTACTGTCTTCATAGTGATCAAATATAATATAAGATTGTTTCTCATCATCACTAGAATATCCATCAAAACTGGGTTGCCTTTCATGTCTATGATCAACCTTTAAAATAGTAATTTCATCAAGAATATAACTGTTAAAAATGTCCATTTCAAGAACAATAGTAATTTCTTCTTCTAGTTGTTCATACACATGATTTTAATTAAGACAGGGCTTCTCACGGATACCTTCATTGAAGAAAAAATTATCCACAGTATTTTCTTCATAGGGACAACAGGTAAAAATTGCCTTACATTCAGAGTTGAGATGATACTGACTTTGAATCCTTCCACAAGCTCAGAGGTTCTCCTCTACTTCCTCAACATCCATGAATAACTTTGATAAAGATGTAGACTTCCTTTCTCTCAGGAGAAGGACAAGCTATGAATGATGAGCCATGACATAGTACACCATGGCAACAGTCTATGTGGGTCTGATCTCTATAGGCATACTATGATAAACACTGTAAAACCTCTTGTTGAAGACAACCAAGGCTTCATCTTCCCCTCTCCTCAAGGTATTAAAATCATCCTAGTATTGATCAAGGTACTTGTTCTCACCCCACCACTTTAAAAAATCATTGTATAGCTCAACCCAAGAACCAACAGAGTCAACTCCCAAACCCTTAAACCATACAACAACATCTCCTAACAAGGATTTGGAAAACAACCTCATGGTAACATCCTCATGAATTATCTCAAACTGATCAATAAAATCCTCTAAATCCTCCACATGCCTCTCAGCTATAACATGATCCTCTCCAGAAAAATGAGGAAAGTACTTAAAGAAATCAAGAGGATAAGGATGAAGATGATATGGAAGATTTAAAGGTTTAACAACTTGTCTCTTATTCTAGTTTGAAAACTAGTGGGTTGAATATGAGGCTTAACACACTAATGGAAGGGCTCAACAATAATAGTAGGATGTGATGATATTTGAGGAGGTTGTGGATCGGTTTCAACCTACCCAGGGCTGCAAGGGTGATTGAGTTCATGAGGGGTTTCAATATGAAGCTCATCTTTATGAGTAGGTTGAGCTGAGCATATAATATCAACATCTACAACACAGGTAGAAAGCATGTCTGCTTCTTCCAAGGATGGATATATAAAGAAAGGTTGGTGATCAACAGAATAAACAAAGAAAAATATGATCCTCTTTATATGTGAAGGGAAAAACAAAAATGATCTGATAAAGAACAACAAAAGTTCATGAAGAAATCTTATAATATGATACCTAGTCATTCCCTTCATCGTTTTGGCAATAGGATCCTCCCTAGTGGAGTCTCTGATGTGGAGTCACCAGGTAGATGATTACAGTCAATTTATGTATCCCTCTCTTGTCTACCATCAAGAGTTGGATCTATGTCGTTCTTCCTAGGGACCTCTTCAATCTTCTCAAATCCATCCCTGGCAACGATGCCATTTATGTTAGCACTAGGAATCACCCTCAGACTGTAATGAGGATAAGCCCAGTACCCATCAATTATATAGTAAATGTAAATGAGTTTTAAGGGGGTCAAATGGATAAGAATCGAGATAATGACGTTCTAACTCAAAAAATCTGGGCTGGCATGCATAAGAAATTGAGGTCGTGTATCAACTTCAATCAGTAAGTTGGAGTAAAGGTGAATAGGAGGAAGAATTTGGTGAGAAAATGTAGAGGTCTTCTATGGACATCAAGTCTTCCAGCAGCCTACGGAGGAAAAAACTCAAACACAAGATCCTCTTGAATTCAAATTTTCAAGGAGACTAAAAGACATTATAACAACACTATAATCAAACATTCATCATAATACAGTTACAACAATCCATGTGAATCATTCAATCATGAACTCTCTTAGTATCAGAGGAAAATAAGATGGAAGAAGAAAGATGACTTAGATTAATCAAGAAGTCTCAGATCAAGTTACATAACCAGACAACTAGAGTTCTTCATCAAAATATTACAATAAGGGATCCTAGATCAACAATCGAGCCTTACAAAATATCAAAACTGTCTATATATAAGAAGAATTGCTGCAACTATCAGGAGTGTGATCGGATTGTTGCATTCAAAGTTTTTAGTCGACGTCTGCTCTTTCAGACTGTGCAGACAATCTTTTGTTTTCAGACACGAGCTCTTATGTCTGTACCATCTCGTCATATTGTGCATGCAATTCTCTGCTAGACGTGAGCTCAAATATGCCAATCCTTTCTGGATTTCCATTTATTTTCTAAGATGAGGTCTCAACCACCACTCTCATTCTTAGTAAATTCCTTCATCGGGATCAGGACAAGGCCTCACACCCATAACTGTTCTTAGATGGTGCCAACGACTTCTACGAGTCAACTTTGATGCCTCGAGGTTATGCAGATCTTCTTCTGTGACCAATACAGGTATAGCAGGTGGTGGTTTTATTGTGTATCTGCAGGGGTGACGTGGAGAGAAATTCTTAGCGAAAACTTGCATGGCACAACAAGTGAGCAACGGTCACGTGGAAGGAAGCGGAGGATGTTGGAGCTTTTCAGACCCCAAACATTTGATTTTTCTTCTAAAAATCATCGAGAAATTTCCACATGATTTATATCATAATAATCCTTATGGTAAACCTCAATTATGCTTGATTCCTATGAAATAGGTTGAAAATTTTGGTGTTAACATTTGGCTCCACAGGGGATGGCATGCTCCCTGCAAGCTGCCAAGAACAAGTAGTTCCAGTACCTTAGATGTTGGGCTATGGATTCATGCTCTGAAACATCACACCGAAGAAAATAGGATGACAAGTACATTATTCTAAAAATTAAAGAAAAACACCTTCTCCTGAGGGAGCTTATTTATGTACAAAACCTAAGTTAACTGGATTTTACAAAATGCTAGGTAAAAGCAAACTTCCACCATAGTCATTCAAACTGTTTGATAAATGAATCCTTCGCTTCACTACAAATGATCCATAAAATACAAGGAAAACATGACAGCTGACTAATTTCATTCTTATGATCACCCATATTACCTTCAAATGCTGATAAAAATATCAATCCTGCATGCTCCAAAGTATTTGAAAAGTGTAACTTTATGTACTCATCGACAGGGTCATGAAACTGAAGTAAATGCATGATTAACTTATGAAAGGTTACCTTCATTGTTTCAAAGTTGTTGATAGCTTGCTTGATGTCCTCTACATGTACACTTGATTGAATGACAGCCACAGGCATCTGTGAGTCAAAAAGTTGCTTGTTGTGAACTGTAGGTACAAGTGGAAGAAGGATGGACGTAGGAGGTTTTTGATCCACTGATGACTGTTGATTTACTTTTGGATGTGTATAAACGA
This sequence comes from Picea engelmannii, assembly GCA_009831015.1. Classification (NCBI taxonomy): domain Eukaryota; kingdom Viridiplantae; phylum Streptophyta; class Pinopsida; order Pinales; family Pinaceae; genus Picea; species Picea engelmannii. The sequence continues at coordinate 466,465 of ML789455.1, forward strand.
TCTCTTCACATGCCTCAACTAAGGGCTTCTTCTAGTCAAACTCTTGGGTTGTGTCTTCTATGACAAGATCAACTTCATGCGTCATCCTTACCATCTTCATAGTGATCAAATATAATATAAGATTGATGCTCATCATCACTAGAATATCCATAAAAAATGGCTTTCTTTTAATGTCTATGATCAAGCTTTAAAATAGTAGTTTCATCAAGAATATAACTATTAAAAATATCCATTTCAGTAATAGTAGTAATTGTTTCTTCTAATTGTTCATACACATGATTTTCATCAAGACAGGGTTGCTCATGAATACCTACATCAAAGACAAAATTATCCATAGTATTTTCTTCATAGGAACAACAGGTAAAAAATACCTTACATTCAGAGTTGAGATGATATTGACTTTGAATCCTTCCACAAGCTCAGAGGTTCTCCTCTACTTCCTCGCCATCCATGAATAACTGTGATAAATATGTAGACTTCCTTTCTCTCAGGAGAAGTAAAAGCTCTGAATGATGAGCTATGACATAGTACACCATGGAAATAGTCTCTGTGGGTCTGATCTCTATAGGGATACTATGATAAACACTGTAAACCCTCTTGTTGAAGATAGCTATGGCTTCCTCTTCCCCTCTCCTAAAGGCATTAGAATCATCCCAGTATTCATCAAGGGACTTGTTATCACCCCAACACTTTAAAAAATCATTGTATAGATCAACCCAAGAACCAATGGAGTCATCTCCCAAAACCTTAAACCATAGAGAAACATATCCTAACAAGGATTTGGAAAAACACCTCATGGTAACATCCTCATGAACTATCTCAAACTGATCAATAAAATTCTCGAAAGCCTCCACATGCCTCTCAGTTGTAACATGATCCTCTCCTGAAAAATGAGGAAAGTACTTAAAGAAATCAAGAGGAGAAGGATGAATATGATATGGAATATTTAAAGGTTTAAACACTGTGTCTCTGATTCTAGTTTGAAAACTAGTGGGTTGAATTTGAGGCTTAACACACTAATGGAAAGGATCAATAGTAACAACAGGATGTGATGAGATTTGAGGATGTTTTGGATCAGTTTCAACTTCTCCAGGGCTGCAAGGGTGATTGAGTTCAGGAGGGGTTTCAATATGAAGATCATCTTTATGAGTAGGCTAAGTTGAGGATATAATATCAGCATCTACAACAAATGAAAAAAGTAGGTCTGCTTCTTCCAAGGATGTATATATAAAGGAAGGTTGGTGATAAACCAAATAAACAAAGAAAAATATGATCATCTTTATATGTGAAGGGAAAAAAAAAAATGAGCTGATAAAGAACAACAAAAGTTAATGAAGAAAGCTCATAAGATGATACCTAGTCATTCCCTTCATCTTTTTGTCAATAGTATCCTCCCCAATGGAGTCTCTGATGTGGAGTCACCAAGTATATGATTACAGTCAATTTATGTATCCCTCTCTTGTCTACCATCAAGAGTTGGATCTATGTCATTCTTCCTAGGGAGCTCTTCAATCTGCTCAAATCCTTCCCCCAAAATGACGCTATTTATGTTAGCACTAGGAATCACCCTTAGATTGTAATGAGGATAATCCTAGTACCCATCAAATATACAGTAAATGTAAATGAATTTTAAGGGGGTCAAATGGATAAGACTCAAGATAATGAGATTCTAACTTAGAAAAGTTGGGTTGGCATGCACAAGCAATTGAGGTCTTTTATCAACTTCAGTCAGTAAGTTGGAGTAAAGGTTATTAGGAGGAAGACTTTGGTGAGAAAGTTCATAGGTATGCTATGGACAACAGGTCTTCCAGCAGCCTAAGGAGGAAAAAACTCAAACACAAGATCCTCTTGAATTCAAATTTTCAAGGAAACCGAAAGACATTATAACAACACTATAATCAAACATTCATCATAATATAGTTACAACAACCAATGTGAATCAGTTAATCATGAACTCTCTAAGTATTAGAGGCAAATAATATGGAAGAATAAATCCAACTTATATTAATAAAGAAGTCTCAAATCAAGTTACATAACCAAAGAACCAGAGTTCTTCATCAAAATATTACAATAAGGGAGCCTAGCTTAACCATCGACCCTTCCAAAATATCAAAACTACCTATATATAAGCAGAACTACTGCAACCATCAGGAGTGTGATCAGATTGTTGCATTCAAAGTTTTCAGTCAACGTCTTCTTTGTCAAACTGTGTAGACAATCTTTTGTTGTCAGACGTGAGCTCTTCCATCTGGTCCTTCTCTGTCAGACTGCGCATGCAGCTCTCTGAGCTCAAATCTGCCAATCCCTTATGGCTTTCCATTTATGTGTTGAGATGATTTCTAAACTACCGCTCTCATTCTCAGTAACTTCCTTCATCAGGATCAGGACGAGGCTTGACACCGATAACTATTCTTAAACGGTGCCAACGAATTCTGCGAGTCAATTTTGACACCTCGAGGTTATGCAGATCTTCTTCTGTGACCAATATAGGCACAACAGGTGGCGGGCCAATAGCGTATGCATAGGGGTGACATGGAGAAAAATGATTGGAGAAAACTTGCATGGCACGACGAGTGAGCGACGATTATGTGGAAGGAAGCGAAGGATGTTGGAGTTTTTAGATCCCAAACATTTCATTTTTCCTGTGAAAATCATGGGCAAAATGCCACATGATTTATACCATAATGCTCCTGAGAGTAAACCTTAATTATCCTTGATTCCTATGAAATAGGTTGCAAATTATGGTGTTAACAAGAAACACCATTACTCCTCAAACCATCCTACAAGTTTCCTTTTCAAATAGTGTTTTTACCCCTGCATCGTCCATTTTTATTATAGAAATCAAATTTCTGGCCAATCCTAGGATGTGTAGAACAGCAGGTAGTGTTCTAATCCTTCCATATATGAACCTCAACTTGAATTTTCCTTGTCTTATGATTCTAGTTGTTGATTCATTACCTAGGAAAACATCACGTCCATCATACCTTTCATATTCACATAACCACTCCCTATGGGGAATCATATGAAAGGATGCAGTTGATTCAACCAACCATGCCTCATGATATGCATGTGTGCTTGAAGAAGCCAAGTACACATCCCCTCCTTATTCCTTGGAGGTATTTTATTCTATAGAAGGAGCTTCTTCAGAGCCCTTCTTTTTCTCAATTTTGGATCTACATTGCTTCTTGTAGTGTCCTTATTTTCCAAAACTCCACCATACCTTTACAAACTTTCCAGGAGATTTAGATCTTCCCTTATACTTAGATCTCCCACTTGAGGACTTAGATCTATTTATTTCCTGGGAACGTCCTCTTGCAAATAATGCATATGTGCTCTGTCCTTCCATGTTCTTCTTTCTCATCTCCTCTGACAACAAGAATGAGACCACTTCATCAAACTTCAAGGAAGTTGTATTACTACCTATGGCCACAAATAGGCTATCCCATAATTATGGTAAAGAGCATAGTAACCTGATACACTTATCTTCATATGAAATTTTATTATCAATAGATATTAACTAACTTACCACAATATTTAAGGAGTTCAAATTCTCTTCCATCGAGTCTCCATCTCTCATCCTCAGATTATACAATTTATTTCTCAGGAAAATTTTATTTACTAGGGACTTATACTGATACAACTTCCATAACTTATCCCATAAATATTTGGTTGTATCTTCCTTTGACGCATTCAGTAATACTGAATCTAAGAGACATAGTCAGATTGCGCTCTTCTCCTTCCTATCCAACTTTTTCTAGTCATCTATTGAAGTTCATGTAGGTGTAGTAACTGGATCCATCGTGATCCATTAATCTTTGTCCACCAACATATATTCCATCTTGAGCTTCCACAACTCAAAACTTTTCCCATTAAACTTCTCGATCTCCATTTTTGAACTGCTCACCATTTCTTTTCACTTGAAATATCAATACCATAGATCTCCCACTGTAACAAGGCTTATCACAGTCCTGTTGACGGGCGAAACAGTCCATCCGTCAACTGGGAGAGTGGAACCGGTCCGGGGTTGTCTAAATAACCCAAGCCGTTTGGAATGGACCACCCTGATGAGTTTAACGGCTCCGTTGGCCGCTCTAAGGTCTCATATGAAAACCAAAGAGAAAAGTGATCTGAGCTAAATAATCTAAACTAAGGAAACTAGAAACTAATAAAACTAACTAAAACAAACTAACTAACTAAATAAAAGAAATCAAACTAAAATAGAGGAAACTAGAAACTAATAAAGCAAACTAAACTAACTACATTAATCTAACTATGAACTACTAACTACTTATATATACAATATACTAACTATGATTATAATAACTCAAATCAACTGCCTAATTATCAGCTACGTTATTCCTTATTCACAAATGTACACTATGGACAGCCTACAAATTTGATTAAAACCTGCAAAACTCATGTGTTCGTTGCACTGAGACAGCCAAGAATCTATTTTTTATCTTTTATGTTTTACGAAAAGGAAATAAAAAATACTGAAAACAAACAATCTAATCTATCTTACTGATATTAAACGATGTAATATAAATATAACTAAACTATCATTTATATTAAACTACTTAACATAAACAGTAAACGCCTAACTAATTGACCTGGAAACGCTCCAAGTCTGTCCTGTGTATGTATTGCTTCGTAAGCTGGTTGGAGGAAGAAATTTACACCGTTTAGCCCTTAAGCTTCTCGCAAAGGATCAGCTATGATGCTTCCTGAAGTATGATACAGGACAAACAAGACATAAAAGAAATCATAACAATTTTCTGATTATAAATTCGTGCAAAAGGGAAACCTATTATGCAACAAAATTATATATGATAATTCAATTCATAAAGAAGACAAAGCTATCATTCATAAACTGAATCCTTAACTGTTATGTCTTTTATCAAATTGGAAGCAACAAGGTATGTATAACAATAAGAAATTATATCACTTGAATTTGATTTAGATAGCAAAGTAATACTAAACCAGAAACAAAATGATATACAAAACTTGGAACAAAGTGTCGATATATTGAAAAGCAAAAGTTATAACAACGCATCAATTCTGCTCCAGTTTGAATCAGCATTACATATCCTTGTTCTCCCAAACTGAGGATGATCGATTATTACAAAATCATAGGTTTATATAGGTCTTTCACAAGGTAAAACATCCTTGTGAATAATAGTAAACAGTTTTACACAATCTGGGAATAATCCCAAAATCCCTTAAACTAAGTAACTAAAAATGCAAGTGAAATCTGTAGATCATCTCCTAACTGCCCATGATATCCATTGCAAATTCGAATTGCCCTGAAATAGAACACAAAAACCAAGTTAGGAGGATGTTTTACTTGAAAAACAAATAAAAATTGTTTTTACAGACTTAGCTACAGAATCGCTTGACTCTGTAGCTGGTCTAAGATAGTAAACATAACTAGATATACAATCAAATCGAATCCAATCATCTAATAATAATCAATAAATCACTAATGATTAAATCCAACCAAATCAAACAAAATATAATCGGGACAGAGTAGATATGCTCTGTTTTCCCAATCGGCATAAAATCGCATCACATC
>ML789455.1:483356-504694 GCA_009831015.1 Picea engelmannii
TTGACAGAGTCAACACACCAGGCATATAACTAAATTTAATTATAGACACAAATCAAAAGATTTGATACAATCAATCCATCCCTGTAATCTCAATCGAATAACACATTTGTTATCATCGGAATACAACTCACATCGTAACAGCTGTTATTGTTATCCATTCAAAATTTGATTATGTAACAATTGATAATGAATTGGTCCCAACATAGAAAATACAATGAGCATAGTTAACCAATTTTTCCATCGTATCGCGCAAGATATAATCAAATCGAACAGAGATATTGTTTGTATTTCAAGAATAGAAAAGATATCAAATAACAACATATTCAAATCAAATTATGGTCAATCAAACTAAATCTAATCACAACCAATCCAAAAATCGATAATCAAAACTTATGCATGACAGAGCCAGTCAACCATGTAAACAAAGCTTATGATCACGCTGTATAAAAGAGGGAAAGTTATACCATTACAGTTGCTGAAGCTATGTCAATTTTGAATTGACAATTGCAGTAGCAGACTCGACATTTTTGAACAGGATTCTCCCAGCAGTTCGTTGATTCTTCTCGATGGGCTGCACCTTTGCATTCTGACCAGTGAGCTTTGCCACTTGGTTTTCCAAAACGTGAATTTTGGATTGCAATTTTGGGACATCCAAGTAGTATCTCTCTAACCACAGTCCACACTGATCGCAAGGTGAAGCAACCTTTTGAACATAAGGGGGGTTTGGTGATTCCCCGAGGGTTTCATGAGGTGGCTTAATACCAGGAAAGTCAGGGTTATCCTGCAGACAAGGAGGCAAGTTCTCAACGAAATCGTAAGGAGGTTTGTCACAGAAGCCCTCTTCGGCGAGAAAATGTTCAATGCTCGAATCAGATTCCTTCCTGACCACGATAGGTTTTGTTTTGGCAGGAAGCTTAGGTTTATTTCTCTCCATGCGAGAGATCATCCTTGCATTTTTCTTGCTTCTAATACTAGCAGCAGTCTTCGCTCTAGCCTTTGTGGTCGTAGGCTTAACAACTTTAGTCACAACCATAGATGAATTCGTAGGTGAGTCGGGTTCAGGTTTAGGTAGCAAAACACTGTAGGGTACAGGGGTAGGCTTACTCTCAGTTACCATAGGCTTATCGACCTGTGGAGGATTTGATTCCTCAAAGCCATTACGGTTGAGAAAATCGTGCCAGGAATCATGACGTAACCCCAATTCATAAACTAAAAGCATTTTAATCAACCCAACATGGAAGAGGCTAGTGTCAGCCTGACTTCACTTGTACTTCTTAGCCATTTTGAATAAACTTCGGTGCAGATAATGCGGCATACTAAGCTCGAAACCCATAAACACCATTAATAAACATAGATGAAACAAGAAAACAAACCCGTACCTACCTTCACAAGTAACGAATTGCTTGATAATCATCAAGAGATCATACCAGCGGGGTTTCAACATCTTTGTAGGTAAACCTCTGTCGCACAACTTCACTGTCCGAGACCAAAATAATAATGTCCACGGGACATCCTTTACCTTGTAACTTTTGGACCATTTTTGTCCCTTGACAGGCAGGCTAGTTGCCAAGCTGAGAAATTGTTCGGTGATTTCAAGCTGGACATCTCCAACTTTGGCTCGACAGCCATCGAATGATAGTGCAAATTGCCGAGCGACGTTGATGTTAAAACCATCGAACTTCCTTATAAACGAAATCCATTCGAACTCTTCTAGATCGCTATACCCACCATCAAATGTCAACAGTGCTTGGCACCCATTAGTTTCGGCCCTCACGACAGGAGCCATAACCTCTGTACATGGTAGGGTTCACACTGAATGAACAATGCACAGAGTGAAAACGATAGGGTTTCAATAGCTTGAATGCTCGACGAGACTGGAAATAACTCCATGCGTGCGAAGGTGGTGGGATTACCATCGCCACGCATTGCATTAATGACCTATACAGAGCTGTTAAAACCATAATCATTTAAAAAAAACGTATCGACCAGAAAATAGGTGAATCATCATCTCTACGTGCCATTCATCCGAGTCAGAACCAACGCCTCATGTGATAATTATGCGCCAAGTGTTAAGTTTAATCAAACACAATACCCAGCATTAACTATCGATCTATCGTGCCAATTCCATCGTTTGAAACCAATGTTAATTCATTGAAGCCAATACATAGTTTGAAACTATTATCGTTCCATGTGGTATCAAACTCCCAAACAATGTATCGAGGGTTCAAAGTATAAAATCGAACAAATCCAAAGGCTGATCAAAGTGCTTTTTGCAAAKCTTAAACCATTGCCATTTTATATGAAGCCAAACTCATGATATTGCCAATGTGTTTTAGCATAAAAAAAGTGTGAAAACATTAACCAACGAGCATATGAGAATGATAAGTTAAGAGTTCAAAACGATATTAATCATGTCATGTGCAAATCAAAATCAATTATAAACATAACTCATAACTTAATATCTATCAAAGAAATCAAGTTGCGCAATTAAAGTGAATGGATATGGTTTGAAGAAACTTTTGCAAAGATCAATAAAAGACGACGACAGTCAAAGCAACGAAAGAGGTGTTTTCACACTTGCAGTTGTGAAAACTGAATCGGAATCAAATTGTAATCATCGCAAAAATGAAACAAAAGTCCATTAGCACAATGCGACAATGATTTGTCGTAATACCACAAGGGGTGTAGGCAACTTTTTGAGAGAAATAAAAAAAAAAATGGGTTGGCTGCCAACAAGTCCTAAGCCAAACCCTTGACCACAAAGGCACCCCCCTGAAGCCAGCAAAGCTCTGATGCCAAATGTAGATTTTGACCTTGTACAATATTTTACTGCAAACATATTTTCAATAAAAGAACATAAAAGATACAATGAAAATACACACATTATACAAAGATCTTTCCCCTGGAAACCCAAACCAGGAAAACCAACATATTCTATATTCATTCATAGTGATACATTGTTTACAATACAATATACATATAGGAGGAAGCGACATCCAAACCATAACCCAATGACCTGGATTAGTGAAAAACCCTAAATCCTTAACCAAAAATAGAAAACCATAAGCAAAAACCATGTGCCAAAAAACTACCCAACAATGGAAATGAAAATCGAGGCGACACAAAAAATGAGGAAAAAATGTGACACATTTCCCAAGGAAACAAATTTATCAGGGGTGTTTCTCCCGAAACCTTGTGCACCCGATGCAACATAGCAGACACTACAGCTAGTCATGCAAAGAATATAATACATACCCAACAACTGCTTCACAAATATTCTCTTCTCTATGTTGATTTTTTTGGTAGCATCGGATAGATATTTCCACATATGCATGTGTTTTGCATGTGGAAGTAGTCGAAAATATTCTATCCTTGAGTTTACTTTAGTTAGAAGGAATTAATTAAAGGAAAATTGTATTTATTAGTAAATTGAGTTATTTAAGGACATGCTTAGCATGCAACATGTAATCTAAATCTTAAGTGGGTGTGAGAATTAATATCAACCATAGATCACTTTGGAGATTAGAAATATATTGTAACTCATGATTATAAAAGAAAGGTTGAGGTAAAGGAGAAGTCACTTAGAGAGGGAGTCACTTATGTTAAGGGCGTCGAAATAGTCAAGAGACTCTTGGTGAGATGCTAAGAGAAAGGGACCTTGGTGAGATACCAAGGTGATGATATTTGGTGAGATGCCAAGATTGGAAGACTCTTGGCGAGATGCCAAGAGAAAGGGACCTTAGTGAGAGACCAAGGTGAGGATCTTTGGTGAGATGCCAAGATCAGGAGACTCTTGGTGAGATTCCAATAGCAAGGTACCTTGGGTGAGATTCCAAGGTTGATGATATTTGGTGAGATGCCAATATCAGAAAGAGAAAAGAAGGACCTTTTCTAGTGTGAGGAGTATAGGAGAAAAGAAAGAATTTTTCTTACACTAGAGTGGGGAGATCTCACTAGTTGGATGAAGAGCGCTCATCCAAGTATTGATGAGTGGGTTGGATCACAAAGGATTGTGATTCAAGATATTGATAGTTGGAGAAGGAATTTGATCTATATGTCACATAGGTAAAGGAGGAGAGAGAGAATAATAAGTGACAAGTGGGTTTCAGAGGACATAAGCTACAGGGAAGAGAAGAGTCATACAAAGCTTACCATACAATATTTTTTTACACATCCACAGGTCTCAGTGGAGATAGACAAAGATATCTGTGAGTTAGAGAAGAGAAAGTCACATATGTGTGCAGGTCATAGAAAGGAAATTCATGAATGTATTGGGAAACATGTTGGTACAAGGCCGTAAAGAAGCATAAGAGTCTCCAGGTTTGTCTGCAGTGTATGATTTTATCAGTGGGCCATTTTCCCTGTTACAAGAGCCCTGATTTAACCTTAATAAAAGAATCATTAGTTGGTTTTCCCTCCATGGTTTTTCATGGGTTTACCCAAAATTCTTGGTGTTCGTATGTTCTTGATTTAGTTTCCTTGTTTATGACTTCGTTGCATGTTTCGTTGAGTAACCTAGTTGTGATTTAATTTAGTAAATATATTTTTCTTGGAATTAACTTTTAGGTGCTAGGTTAAGGGGAATTTCAACATGGTATCACATCATACCTAGGGTTGAAAGAAGATCCCAACATGGTATCAGAGAAAGTTTTCTCTAGGAGGAAACCAAGTGCACATGGTATCGACATATCTATGAGATTTGAGTGACCACAATAGAGATCAATTTCAGATCTATGGGATCAGGAGTTTCGAGGTGGGTGCTTGAAGGAATAAGTTCAGATCCACTTTATTTTGCAACAAATCAGTTATATTTGCAGGATATATTAGCAGATCTATAAACAAGTAGGAAGAAATTGAAGGATCGATTTCTAGGAAACATTAGAATTGAGGCTTTGAAGGAGAGAGAGACTACGTGGGAGCATAGAAGGAATTTTTCTCATGTTATTGAGTCATCTAATTTGGAGAAAATATGGATTTTTTCTCATGTTCTTGAGACACGAAAGACAATGAATCAAATAGATCTCATATGGGTGAATAAGGAAGTTCATCCAGAGTTCAGAGGATGACAAATTTATTGGATTCAGGGACTCACAGACAGAGAAAAGACATAATTTTTCTCAAGGATATCTTAGAAAGGGGTGAAGAAGGAATTTCACCTAGAGATATAATCAGCCAAAAGGAGAAGAAAAGTCGCAGGATGAGCCAACATAGTGCCATGAGAAATAGAGAGCTCTAGTTGTAAGGATAGATCTAGGTAGCAGATAAGTTGTAGGTGCATGATCATGCATCAACAACAAAGGTGCTCGGTTGAAGGTGTTGGATATTTCTTAGTGGAAAGAAGAAACACATAGAATCGGTGAGTAATATCTCATTAAGTGGATCAATAAGGATTTTTGTTCAAGTGTGTAGGGAAGGGTTCGAGAAGAGGAGCAAAGTGGCATCAAGGGAGATAGTAGCTAACTAGCAAGATTGAAGGAATGATCTTGGGGTTTGTAGGTCTTGTCTAGTTTCTAATTTGTTTTCCTCAAGTGAACCATTTCCTTATCACATCCACAACTTGATATCGGAGTGACCATAGTAGAGATCAAGTTCAGATCTAGGGTTGCAACAGTAGATATATGGAATCAAGAGTGTTGAGGTGGGTGCTTGAAAGAATAAGCACATATCCACTTTCTTTTGTAGAAAATAATTCATATTTGCATGAGATATTAGCATATATATAAACCAGTAGGAAACAATTGAAGGTTTGGTTTCTAGGAAACGTCAGAGTTGAGATTTTGAAGGAGAGAGGGAGTACATGGGAGAAGAAAAGAACTTATGCTATTTTTCTTTAGTCATCTACTTTGAAGAAAATATGAGATTTTTATCAAGTGCTTGAGCCTTGAAGGATAATGAATCAAATGGATATCATATGGGTGAACAAGGAAGTTCATCCAAAGATCATAGGATGACATATTTATTGGAGTCAATTACTAAAAGACACAGAAAAGAAGGACTTTTTCTCAAGGAGATGTCATAAAGGGGTGAAGAAGGAATTTCACCTAGATATATAATCAATACAAAGGAGAAGAGAATCCAAAGAAGAAGCCAGAATAATTCCATGAGCAGTAGAGAGATATGGTGGCAAGGAAAGATCTAGGCAGTAGAGAAGTTGTAGGTACAAGATTGTACAACAACAATAGAGGTGGTCGGTTGCAGGGGTGGGATATTTCTCAGTGAATAGAAGAAATACATAGAATTATAGTTAATATATAATTGAGTGGATGGAGAAGGAATTCCATTCAAGTGTGTAGGGAAGTGTTAGAGGAAAGGAGCAAAGTGGCAACAAGGGAGAGAGTAGCTAACGAGAAATATCAAAGGACTAATATTGGGGTTTGTAGGGCTTGGCTATTTTCTAATTTGTTTTCATCAGGTGAACCATTATCAGAGGATGGGGGAATCTAAATGGATCCAAGGGGATCTTGGATCATGGATCGATGTAAGTGGAAGAGAACATGGAGCAGGTATCCCTGAAGGTTGAGAAACTTGGAGGGAGTTAGCTTTTAGGTTCAGGTCGGAAGGAGAAAATTTCCAAGTCAGTCAAGAAGGAGTCATGGTATGAGATGGCCATGTAGGATAATTACGAGTAGAAGACTTATAGGATCATGTTCAGAGGAAATGATTTTTCAAAGAAAGGTCTAACCATCCTGGCAAGGATATCTTCCATGTCAGAGGGAGTAGCCAATCAAGTATATTAGAGAGCGAGAATGGTAGAATATCTGGTAGCAAAGATAGAGAAAAATCCACATGGGAGAAGTACCTTCGTCGCTAAGAGGGAGTGTTGGTGTTTTGGGTAGCATTAGACACGTACTTCCACATAGGCATGTGTTTTGCACATGGAAGTAGTCGAAAATATTATAGTCTTGTGTTTACTTCAGTTAGAAGGAATAAATTAAAGTAAAATTGTATTTATTAATTAATTGAGTTATTTAAGGACATGTTTATCATGCAACATGTAATCTAAATCTTAAGTGGGTGTGAGAAATAATCTCAGTCATAGATCACTTTGGAGATTAGAAATAGATTTTAACTCATCTTTATAGAAGCAAGGTTGAGGTAAAGGAGAAGTCACTTCGAGAGGAAGTCACTTGTGTTGAGGGATTCGACATAGTCAGGAGACTCTTAGTGAGATGCCAAGGCCAAGGGACCTTGGTGAGAGACCAAGGTGAGGACCTTTGATGAGATGCCAAGATCAAGAGACTCTTGGTGAGATGCCAATATTAAGGGACATTCGTGAGAGACCAAGGTGAGGATATTTTGGGGAGTCAACATAGTTGGGAGACTCTTAGTGAGATGCCAAGACCAAGGGACCTTGGTGAGAGACCAAGGTGAGGACCTTTGGTGAGATGCCAAGATTGAGAGACTCTTGGTGAGATGCCAATATCAAGGGACCTTTGTGAGAGACCAAGGTGAGGATATTTAGGTGAGATTCCAATATTAAGAGACTCTTGGTGAGATTCCAAGATCAAGGAACCTTGGGTGAGAGGCCAAGTTTGAGGATATTTGGTGATATGCCAAGATCAGAGAGAGAAAAGAAGGACTTTTCTTAGTGTGAGGAGTGTAGCAGCAGAAAGAAATTTTACTTACATTAGAGTGAGGAGATTTCACTGGTTGGGTGAAGAGAGTTCATCCAAGTATTGATGAGAGGGTTCGATCACAAAGGATCATGATTCAAGATATTGATAGGTGGAGAAGGACTTTAATCTAGAGGTCATACAGGTCAAGGAGGAGAGATATCAGATGCAACCACATGTGGGTTTCAAAGGAAATAAGCCATAGGGAAGAGAATATTCGTACGAAGCTTTCCATACATTCTTTGCATACACATATGTGGGTCTCAGTGGATGCAGTCATGGATATCCGCATGTTAAAGAAGGGAAAGTCATGGATGTGTGTACGTCAAAGAAAGGAAATTCACAAATGTATTGGGAAACTTGTTGGTACAAAATCATAAGAAGCACATGGGTCTCCAGGTTTGTCTATAGTGTATAATTCTCTCAGTGGGCCATTTTCCCTACTATGGGAGCCATGATTTGACCTTGATAAAAGCAACATTGGATTGGTTGTCCCTACGGGGTTTTTCCATGGGTTTACCCAAAATTATTGGTGTTCATAACTACTTGATTTGGTTTCCTTTTTTATTCTTTTGATGCATGTTTCATTGAGTAACTTAGCTGTGTTTTAATTCAATAAATATATTTTTCTTGGAATTAACTGGCGGGTGCTAGGTTAAGGGTAAATTCAACATGGCATTAGATCATACCTAGGGTTGAAAGAATATCTCAACATGGTATCATAGCAAGGTTTCTCTTGGAGGAAACCAAGTGCACATGGTATTGGAAGATCTATGAGATATGATTAACCACAATAGAGGTCAGGTTTAGATCTAGGGTTGCAACAAAAAATATATGGGATCGGGAGTGTCAAGGTGGGTGCTTGAAGGACTAATAACAAATCCAGTTTCTTTTGTAGAAAATCAGTCATATTTACAGGAGATATTAGCATATCTATAAACCAATGGGAATAAATTGAAGGATTGATTTTTGAGAAAGATCAAAGCTGGGGATTTGAAGGAGAGAGGGAGTGCATGGGAGCAGAGGAGGATTTTTTCTCATGTGCTTGATTCATCTACTTTGCAGAAAAGATGGAATTTTTCCCAGGTACTTGAGCCATGAAGGAAAGTGACTCAAAGGGATCTCATATGGGTGAAGAAGGAAGTTCATCCAGAGATCATAGGATGAAATATTTATTGGAGTCAAGGACTCACAAACAAAGCCAAGAGGGAATTTTTCTCAAGGAGCTCTCAGAAAGGGGTGAAGAAGGAATTTCACCTAGATATCTAATCAGTCCAAAGGAGAATAGAAGTAGTAGGATCAACCATAATAGTGCCATGAGAATTAGAGAGATTTCATGGCAAGGATAGATCTAGGTAGAAGAGGAGTTGCAGGTACAAGATCGTACAACAACAATAGAGGTGTTTGGTTGTAGGCATTGGATATTTCTCAGTGGATAGAAGACACACATAGAATGAGTGAATAACATCCCATTGAGTGGATGGAGAAGGAATTTAATTCAAGTGTGTAGGGAAGGGTTCAAGGAAAGGATAAAAGTGGTATCAAGGGAGATAGTAGCTAACCAGGTGTTGTTGGGAAATAATACCCTACGGACTAGCAAACTAGGGTAGATTTGCATGCAGATTTTGACCTTAAAGAAATGACCTTTTAACCTACCACCCAAAACTTAAATCCCTCTTTCAAGACACATACATGGAAAGGGACTACTAACCTTTTTACTGATGTTTGGTGTAGATCCTCCGTTGCGCTTTGCCCGCTTACTTGCGCTGCTCCTTCCAAAGTTAATCCTGCAATCAAGACAAAACACTACGCATGCATGCTATTTTTCTACTTGAGGGTTAGAAATTAAGCATAAATCACACAAATCACATATAACTCATGCATTGGGATGGGAAAAGTATTCTTTTATTAATCTCAAAATGAATCAATTTACAATCATGATAGAGACCAGCCACCGTTCCTTGATCCTGATCCTGGGATCCTCCTCTTCTTTTGTCCTCCAACTGCTTTGCGTTAATTCTCCTTAGGCTTGAGGAAAGGCTAAATGGTTGGGACAAATTGATTTGGAAAATGGGCAGAGTTTCTTCGCTATAATTTTCCCCCTCCAAATGGTACCCCTACCCCTTCTTTTATAGGCTAGAAGGAGCTAGGGTTTTGGACGAACTCTCGGCCATGCATGGCTGGGAGTTTCAGTTAACTGACCCATAGCTTTTTGTACCATCGACAACTTTCATGTTTTTGTGCTTTGTTAGGTAAACACGTGCAGTAGTAGGCATGCCAGCATTCGAACGCGTGCAGTAGTAGGCCTGCCAACGTTCCAACGCGTGCAGTAGTGGGTTAGGGCGCGTGTACCTTTCCCCAAGAGGATTTTTCAAGAGGTTTCTCAATAAATGTTTTGGCAATGAAGGAAAATGAGTTGGCCTGATGCCAGGTAAGCATGTATGGTGCAATTTAGGGTTATAACAGATGCCCCCTAAGGACAAGATCACTTGGCGATTTTTTCACTTTTAAGGAGTCTGAAAAAAGCTTAACTATGGACTCCGTCAGGAATGTTCTTCTGGACCATTTTAACGAGTGTGAAAGAATAAGGTCACTCAACGATCTTTTCAATTTTAGGGATTCTGAAAAGAGCTTAACTATGGACTCTGGGGGGGTTTCTTTTTCGTAAATTTAGTCCCTTAGGCCCGAAAAAGGAATAAAATTATACCTGAGGATACTCTTCTAAAGAATGGAAATTCCATAGAGTATTCCTTTGTTCGTACAGTTGACCATCCGGACCGAAAAAGGGGTAAACTACCGCCGGACAGACGTGACTTCAAATTTCAGTTTAACGAGCATGAAAGATCACAAGATCGCTCAACAATCTTTTCATGTTTAGAGGGTCTGAAAAGGGATTAAAAGGAGACCCGTTATGTTTGGGGAGTCCAGAGGGTAAGTCAAAGAGTGAAAAAGACCCATGCAAATGAGGCTCAAAATCATATTCAGGAAAGACTATACGGACTCCCGAGCCTACAATGTTGTTAGAAACGGCATGGACACCATAATGCAACCAGGACCTACCTAGGGAATCCATGTTTTGGTAAGCTCTACCACCAAGTTGCAACACTTCTAGAGAAGATATGACAGTTCCGTGTCACAACCGGATGGGATTGATCCTATAGCATAAAAAAAGGGAATGAGATGCAAAAGTTGGGGTAATATCCTAACCTATATGCTCAAGTTGATTTCTTTGAAAAAAAAAAATTATGGACCGTCACTATATTTTTTTTTTATTTTTCGAAAATCAATATAAACTGTCCCAATACCTGATCAAATCCCTCCCATATAACTCCTGGATCACTCAAAAATGGTTTTTGGTATAAAGAAACTAATAAAAGGGCCCAAAAAAGTGACAAAAAGAGGCCAAAAAGTCTATAAATAGAAGCTGGCAGCTCATTATCACCATTGCTGATTTGGAAATTGAATCTGGAGCCAAAAGACCCCCTTTTCCAAAGATCGTGATTCCGGGAGCTACAGTGGACGAAACGGACTTCTGCTTGGACCAAGTAAGTACAAACTCCCTTGTCTTGCAATTCAATACTTCATTTGTAGCATTTAGGTGTGTTTTGGGGGTGGGCGTCGACCTTAAAAAGGTCGGCCCTAGGCAAATGTGGCATGTCTAGGGACAGCCCGTGAGTACCCATGTGCAGAGCCAAGCCTGCTCACGGGTACCCATGATTGTCGCCTCGATAGGCCATGGGTACCCCCCGCGTGATGAAAAACCATAAATTTAAAAAGGTATTGACCCTCCTTTTCCTTGGTGATGTTGGAAGGATGTATGTTCAGTGGAGGGAAAGGGAGCACGAGGCCGCCAATGAGTTAGTGGTTGCAGATCCGAATGTTATTGCTGTGCTGACGCAGTGTAGTTTGTTGAAATTATTTTTGTATCCATTTATGCATGCACAACCAAGGCTACTGAACGCCCTGGTTGATTATTGGCACCCTGATGCAGAGGCATTTATGCTAGAGGGGCAATCCTTGGTGCCCACCACCGAGGACATTTACTTTTTGACTGGCCTCTCAAGGAGAGGGGAACCAGTCAACTTTCAAACTTTTCCTGCGGGGCCGAGCAAAGTCTCGGAGCTGATCGAGGAGTATTGTGAGGCTGGGACCGATCAGAGAACTTCCTCGGTACCCGTTAGTAGGATTACCAGCCTCACCCTTCAGACTATTTTATCACTCATTGGGCGGATTATCGACTCCGCAGTCGTGCATCAGGTTTCACGCGCACAGATGAACTGTGCGATCCAGTGCATGAATGCACAAATTTTCGATTGGAGTACCACACTGCTATAGAGCATGAAGAGTCAGTTGACAACTTGCAGACAGCGAACACACAAGAACTTCGGGTTTGGGACCATCCTGTGTTCATTTTTCTTCGGGAGAGTTCCGTGTTTTAGTCCTCGGCTGACAGTACGAGGACATCTGGCCACTTTCCCCACAGTATGCAGATGGAAAACGTTACTGCCGCGACAAGGTGGTGGAAGGACCATAGAGGCCTTCAACGACGACTTTTTTGCTTGGCTGTCATGGCAGATCCCGGCTATTGAGGACTACCCATATGCGGGGATTGACTTCTCCAGGGATCCAGCGATACCGGTGCCTCCTGGTGAGGAGCGAGGGGAGATGGGTAAGTCTCCACCTATACCCTTTTTTTGTTTGCATATGTAATTTTTATGTCTTTTTGATATATATATCATGTTTTTGTATACCAGAGGTTTTGATGGGTGAACTTTGTATTGGATGCAGATGTGGGACCCGTGCAACCTGCCGACTATGCACGGAATAGGCGTCGCCCACGGCCATAAGCCGCTGCCGTCACCGCTGGCGGAGAAGAAGTAGCAAGGAACCTCCCAGCCGGAGAGGCCGAGAGGGTTCTTAGGCGAGTTGACCAGAACTTCACTGCGCTCACTCGCACAGTTCCCATGGCAGAGATAGAGGACCTGCTGCCATCCATGCAAACTCATGTTGTGGGGGCACCTCGGACATGGGTCCGATTGTTTAGGCGTTTAGCCCAAGCTGTACATGATTATAATAGGGCCCATAGGCCCTGAACATACTTTTAGACTTTTATGTGCTACGAGCACTGATATGTATATATTTTTTGAGGGCATAAGCCCAGTGACTCGTTATTGTTCCCACTTTTGAGGCATTTGCGCCCATCTATGTACTATGAGGGTTTTATGATGTTTATATATGATTTTTATCTCTTTTGTGTCTTATGGATTATGTGTAAAAAATGTATTTACATGTTTATGTTCATGATCTTCTTGTATGTGAGCAAAATGCCAATCTAAAATGTGATTAGCTAGAGTATCTGTAATTTGATTTAAACTCCTAGGAACATGAAAATATGTAATATAATCAAAGTTGCGTTCCAAGAGACGTACCCTAAGGAATCGTCGATGTAAAGTTGGAGCATGTACCCAGTATATTCTGTTTAGCTGCGACACAACCAGTTGAGCATCTAGATAGACCCGGAGACGAGAGATACCCAATGACAAAGCGTCACGAAGCAACTCAATAACTGCACTATACTCAGCGACATTATTTGTGGTGTCACCTAAGCATATACCCCCAGAAGATAACAACTGACCCTGTGGTGTAAAGATTACCTAAGCTGCAGAGGCAAGCCTCCGCGCGTGTCGACTAGCACCGTCCGCATACCCAACGAACACCTCGGACTCACTTGACATCTGCCATATTGACGAAAGATAACATCAATGACACTTCCATAACACTTTTTAAAAGAAACGTAAAAAAGTAATAGTACAAAGACCATACATATGTTACAAAAAGTTACCCATAGTGATCGCTCTATGAGTAATACTTCTTGAGGTAGAGCCCATTTCTAGGCTCCACCAAAGCATTCCCTTCAAAATCGATAAGTGCCCTTTTTTAACACCTCTTTAATAATGAAGGGTCTGAACCACATGGGTTTAAACTTTCCTACCCCCAGGGGGTCCTTATCTTGGTCATAGACCAGGACAAGTTCGCCCTCAGAAAAAATCCGAGGACAAACAAACCTATCATATTGACACTTGACCTTATGTTTATGAGCCTTGTTGGCTAGAGCCGCATCGCGACACTGCTCATCAAGTGGAGAAGTGTCTGGCAATAATTGTACTGCCAATTTCAGAGATGGTATTTGACATTCAATGGGAAAGACTGCCTCCAACCCGTAAACGAGTTGGAAAGGTGAGAAACCAGTTGCAGTCTTAATTGATGTTCGGTAAGCCCATAATGCTGAGTATAACATCAAATGCCAGTTTGACTTGGCTGAGTTGATAGTTCATTGTAGAATCGTCTTAAGAGTTTTGTTTACAGCTTCCACCTGCCCATTGGCTTGGGGGTAGTAAGGTGATGAATGTTCTTTCCGTAACCCAATATTTGATGTTAACTTGGACATCATTTGATTCTGAAAGTGACTTCCATGGTCAGTGACAATCTCTCTCGGGACGCCGAACCATGCTATAATCTGGTTGAACAAGAAGAGATATGCTATCTCTCCATCATCTTTAAACGTTGGCATAGCTTCGACCCATTTAGTGAAGTAGTCGACAACTACGATGATGTAGCGGTTCCCCCTTGCTGATGGGGGGTTGCATGTAGTGTAATCAATCCCCCACTTGGTGAAGGGACCAACTGTGATGACAGGAAACATAGGAGATGGATGTGCCCTCATCTTATGAGAGAATATTTGGCATGGATGGCACTTCTTGACCAACTCGATACAATCTTTGATAAGTGTGGGCCAGAAGTAACCTGCTCGTAAAATGTTTTGGGCTGTTGCCAACCCAGATAAATGACCACCACAAGCTCCTGTATGACAATCGTTGAGCACTATGATGGCCTCCTCATGAGTGAGACATCGACACAAGACACAATCTACACCTCTCCGATACAACGTATCATCGAGTATGAGATAGTTCTTAGCCTGATGGCGTATCCGCCGATGCTCATCACGAGAAGCAGAGGTGGGGCACTTCAAAGTGTGGAGATAGATCAGTATATCTCTGTACCAGGGGTCTAAAGATTCAATCAAAAACATATCCCCTCGGATAGGCGATTCCTCAGGCACAACATCACCTGACTCAACCGGAAGTTCCGAAATAAGTTCTGCGAAGACCAATGACTTCTTGGACATTGCTGAAACGAAGTCTAAGTCAAATTCTTGGAGGATGACCATCCATCTACTGATTTTTCCACCGATAACTTGTCGTGTCAACATGTACTAGAATGGATTCACGACAGCAACGACGGTGGTCTTGCGAAATAGAACATAGTGACGGAACTGTTGAACAACATGAACTACTGCCAACGCAAGTTTTTTGAGATGGGAATAATTAAGTTCCGGTCCTACGAGGCCTTGGCTCAGGTAATAGATCATGTATTCTGAAAACGAATCTTCTTCCTGAACTAAAACCATGCCTATAGTTGACTCTGCGGCAGCCAAATATAATAGGAAATCCTTGTTATAATTAGGTGCCCGTAGCAGAGGCGCGGTTGTGAGGGCATGTTTTAATGCATCGAAAGAGCGTTGAGTGGCCTCGTCC
Source organism: Picea engelmannii (assembly GCA_009831015.1). Lineage (NCBI taxonomy): Eukaryota > Viridiplantae > Streptophyta > Pinopsida > Pinales > Pinaceae > Picea > Picea engelmannii. Next base: position 498,565 of record ML789455.1, read on the forward strand.
CAAAAAAAAGGAACATCTTTCTTAAGTAAACACATAAAGCCCTTGGTGATTTCGGCATAGTTAGCGATGAAGCGTCGTAAGAAGTTTGCCTTGCCTTGAAGACTTTAAAGTTGTAAGATTGTGCATGGGGGGGACAATTGGATTATTGCCTCCACCTTAAGAGGATCCACCATGATCCCTGTTGTTGATACAATGAAACCTAACAAACGTCCCGACGTGACGCAAAAGCTACACTTGTTGGGATTCAAGCGAATTCTGAAGTAGCGACAGCGTTCGAAGATTAGTCTGAGGTGCATAGGATGATCCTTTCGCTTGCGAGAGGATGATGCTAGATCATCTAGATAGGCCTTGACTATATGTTTGAGGTCATGAAAGGAAAAATACATGGCCCGCTGGAAAGTGGCTCCAACATTCTTGAGACAAAAAGGTATTTTACGATAGGCGAATGTACCCCACGGACAAATGAATGTCGTTTTGTGTTGGTCTTCAGGTTTGATTTGGATTTGATTATAGCCTGAAAAACTGTCCATGAAAGAAAAGGCTTCACAACTGGCACATTCATCAATGATCTAGTCGATGAATGGGGTTGGATAATTATCTTTTGGACATACCTTGTTCAAATCATGGAAATCGGTACATACATGAATCGTGCCTTGTTTTTTATCGACCGGCATGGGGTTTGACACCCATTGAGTCAAACGAATAGGGTAAATGAACCCTGCCTTGAGCAATTTCTCAACCTCAATCTTAATGGCTGCTGCTTTCTTAGGATTAACTGGATGAAGTTTTTGTCGAACAGGCTTGGCATTAGGATACGTTGTGATTTCATGTTCAACTATTTTCGGATCGATGCCTGGCATTTCCTCATAAGACCAGGCAAAAACGTCGCAGAATTCTTTGAAAAGATCCGTGTAAATGTGAATCTCTTTGGGGGATAAATCCACCCCGATGAAGACATTCTCCACGATGCCAGGGTTGCGGTAGATGTTGATAGGTATGGTTTCAGCAATAGTCGCCATATTTCCCTCAGCATGAATTTCCTATGTAGCTAAGAGATTAATAGGACACGGTTGATCTCTTGTCATGGTGATGGTGAATTCTCCTGCCTCAATTCGGTGTAACTCTGGGAAAAAATATGATCTGTGATCCAGATCTTCCCAAGGTTTTTTCGGACTAGTCATTGCTTCGATTACTGCTTCGTCGAAAGGCAAGACTAAGTCTAACAAATCGGGGGTAGCAAGAGAACCCTAAGCCCAAATAGGCTCTAGAAGTGGATCCAACTCTTGTGCGAGAGTCGGATCGGGGTTAGCTGAAGCTTGCTGGACTAAAGAGTACGCTACTTCAGTGGCCGACAAGGGCATGGACATGCCAGAGTACCCTGTCTCATCCATCGTGGCTGATGGGGAAGGAAGAATCCATGGATCCTCAAAGTAAGTCGTGCGGAACGACGAAACATGAAAAATCTCAGCCTTGTGGTGATTCGATATAAACTTGACATCGTTATGAGGAGGTGGGTAATCGAAAGTACCCATCAAATATGGGCAGAAACCAACTCCTACGTTAACGACACCGGCTTGAGGATTATCAATAATGGGAACCGTGGATGCCCCCAAAGCTGGGTCAGGTCTAGAGAAGGACAATTGATCGATGGTCATTATCCGGCCTTCGTGCGGAAATAATAAGACTCGAAAAAATGTAGCGACCACATCTTGCATAGCATAAGTCCAACTACGACCTAACAAGAGATTGTAGTCGAGGGGGGCATCGACTACCTCTACTTCGACACACACGGTCTTCCCGCCTAACTGCACAGGGAAAGAAGGAATGATGCCACGTGGTCGAAAAGAAATACCGTCGAACGTAGTGAGGAGAGTAGGTGATGGAGACAACTTGGGCTAACCAATGGCTTTCCGGCATGCCAACGACATAACACAAGTCGAAGCGCCCTCGTCGACCACCGTGCGGAAGATATTCCATGTAAAAGTTTTCGTGGGATGAGCCACTACTATCTAAAACACAACATGGTAAGGAAGACGAGGTTTCAAGTCAGTCGTATCCAACATGATGGTACCCAGGTTACAAGTCTCAGTAGAGCCGAAAGCAGTCAACAAGGATTTCCTCTGAGCAGGGCAACTTTGGAGGACCTCCAAAGCAGACATAGCACAAGGGGTTTGGGATAAATCTTCCACCACAGAGTAATTCTGGGCGGCCCTTGCGTTTGGATTGTGAGAAGCTTTCTTAAACACACCTTTTGGAATGCGTGTCATCATTTCACCCAACATCTTCTCGATCTGTAGAGGAAGAGATGGGATCTCGGCTTCTTTACCCTTCTCAAAGGCACTTGGTTTACTATAGTCGTGCGCTCTAGTCGTTATTAAAGCATCACCCCTAACCATATATACGTTCGCGGATGAGGAATTGTTTGGGGGAGGGAAAGTTTCCTGGCTGCCCCCTTCGGCACTCATAGAGGCTTGAGTTAAATTTTTCCCATGCTGAAAGGGAATAGTCAACACGGCTTTCTATTGTTGTGTGACAAACTTCTGGGCCTCTGCAAGTCGAGGACATAGATGGGTCGGGTGGTCTTCCGCACATAAGTTGCACGGATACCTCGCCTTCTGCTTTTCGGTGGTGCCCTCGCCAGTATTATCAGTAGGTTTCTTATCCCCCTTACCCTTTTTCCATTGTTTTTTCTTCCCTTCAGGCTGTTGTGGGGCCTTTGGGTTAGTCGTTTGCATGGAGTGTACTTTCGATGTTTTGGTAGGAGGAGCAGCCAAAGAAGTAGTCTGGCTGGCCGCTGAGTGTTGTATAGATAACTGTTGCAATTGTTTTGTCAATTGCTCAGTGGGCTTGGTTTGTGCCGAACCAACGATACCATTGGCATGTGGTCCGACTCTCTGTCTAGTTTTATCCAGTATCGATTGTGGTGCATCCGGAAGGATGTTGTACAATAAACCAGACCGAGAATAGATGAGCTCAAACTGTTGAGCCCTCATGATGGCATCTTCTTCGGAGAAAACTCCTGAAGTTGCGACGTCTTTGGACAATTGAGGGACTAAAGACTTAAGGAACCACTCCAGCAGGAATGCTGGTGGGACTGGTACTTTGATGAGACTCTTTTAGCGTCGCAACTCTTGGATATGGTCAGAGATATGGTCCGCTATCATCTGTTCGAAATTGGCAAGCAGCTCTCTGCCTGCGTCATATCTCATAGGTAACTGGAAATGGTTAAGGAAAGCCATCGCCAGTTCGCCAAAAGAAGAATATCGTGAGCGATCAAGCTCGATGTACCATTTCATGACACTCCCTATAAGAGTGCGTTGAAACAATCGCAACTGGACAGAGTCATCTTTCAATGAGTTAGATGAACACCAAAGGTGGAAACTAGTCACGTGATCACCTGGATCTTCGTTAGGCTTGGCCTCGAACTTTGGAATGTCCGAAGGAAACTTAGTTGGCATAGGAGGCCAACGTGGATCATGACAAATAGGATCATTTAACAACCATGTCAAATCTGCCAAGTGTAATGTCGCCAGGAATGGTAGTTTGGGTTGTTGCTGATAGCCTGGGAAAAAGGGTCCTGGAGTTTGACTGGCACTAGGTTGCTAGGAAAAGTTTGGCTGCTAGCCTGGATTCTGGTAGAAACCATGGCCCTGACCAGTGTATGGATTTTTCATTTGTGGAGACATCATTGGCTGGTTCCCCATAAAGGACATAGGATGTTGGGCATTCATCGTGTTTGATGGACTTTGGGAAGGATTACCCCACGCTGGTCCTACTGGGAGAGGCATAGAAGTTTGTCCGGGGTTCCATTGAATGTGGAAGGAATTACCCCAGAATGACATTCCAGAGGAGGGAACGGATCCTTGACCTGAGTTCCAAAGTCCTGCTATATGTGCCCCCGGCACAGGAATAGTACCTTGCACCGGAGTAGACTGTCCAAAAATGGGAGTGCCCCCAGATGGGAAAGCAGTGGATGCAAAAGTATTGTTACGAAATGTCCCATTCCAAACAAATGGTGACAAACCTACCGGCATAGTGTGCACAGGTGTTCCTTGACTCCCGGCTCCAATTGAACTCGTCTGTGCAGGCTGCCCGACGGACTGTTGATGCAGACCACCAAGCGAAGGGGATGAATGAGAGATATGCCCTCCAGCGTAAGGAAAAGCATTAAAAGGGACAGGAATGCCCCCAAGTTGACCTTGCAGAGGAGCGTTAGAGATCCCTGCCCCCAGACCCAAAGTCTATAAAGTGGAGTGAGTGAGTGCAGGACTTGTACCTGAACAAGGCATACAGTATGAGAACGGAGAGCCTGTTGCACTAGGTGTGAAGGGATTTTCAGTCCACTGTGCGACGTAGTTACGGCCAAGACCATGGTGGTTTGGGCCGACGATGACAAGTTAGGAGATGCTTCTCCTGTGGTAGAAATGGTGGTGAGAATGGAAGAATTCCCAGAGGAAGTAACAGTGTTTTGTTCCATAACTGTGTGAGGCACTGACAGGCGTTCATAAAATTGAATTGGCACAATCACTTGCGGCCAAGTATCAGTGGTTGGGGTTTCAACCAAACCAATATTGGCAGTTGATTCCTCTGGTATTTTTTCAGGCACAATGGTTTGTAACCCGGTTGCTTCGAAAGACCCTTGTTGGTCTAGCTTCCGCCTCAATGGTGGCGGGGGTGGCTCCAGTATAACCGGCGGTAGGCCCAGAAGCCTTCGTGACAGGCAGAGCTCTGAATCCTCCACTGTGAGAAGATCCACGACACGCTAAGGTATTCTACATGATCAAACAGTAATACACACTAAAAAAGAAGCCCCTAAAAGATAAGACAAGCAACCACTAACTAATTTGAAGAACAGTTACAACAACCAACACTAGAGCAACTTACCAGTGCAAGTGCAACTCGAAAATGGAAGCACCCTCTGGGTATACTCTGCAAAGCATGGCCCGATGTTTGTCTTGGGTACCGTAGTATACCCCCGCAGTCACCCGTGTATGTCCCTATGAAAGATTGGCAACTAGTTTGCCAGCACGCGAACAATCACCAGGCGGGTATAGTTGATAGTCGGGTAGACCACAATGAGCAGGGTATCAAGCCTGAAACCTGTCAAGGGTATAGAGAGAAAATGGTTTGGAAGACAACTGAGGACCTCGAATGGATTCGAGATCCACGAAGCTCCGTGGAAAATGCAAACGACGGAATCCCAAAACAAATCCTTGATATGTGTTCTCCACTACGCTTGGTCCAGCTTTGGAGGGGTTATCTCCACTACATTTCCTCACACGACCTCGTGTTTATCCCCTGTGTTAGAGGGGGGTCTCCGATAACTTCCACGAAACTGGACTTCTACACTCCCTATCACAGACTCCAATGTTTGTTTTTGAGTGGCCTTGGAGAGTTTCCTCTCCAACCTATTCCAAGGCCCTAGTCCTGAGCTAGTGTATGAACCCTACAAACAAAAAGTCTAATAGATTTTAAATTAGCGTTGCTTTTATGGGATTTTTTACGTCACAAGGTATGAAGGTGAAATTGATGATGTGTAAAGACTCAAAGCAAAAACAAATGAAAAATGTTGGAAACAAAATGCTTTTACTAAATGCAAAAATCAACAACTTTTCAAGAAAGACTTCTTTTCTTTTCAATTTTTCTAAGATTTCATGCAACAAACATAAAGGAATTTCACTCGACTATGAGCTACTTATACTCTAGATGCACTGCAAAAAATTATGAACAAAAGACTTCTTCCTAGCTATTGATGCAAAAACACAATCTTCAAACAAAGAAGAAAATGAAAAAGAAATATATATATATTTTTTTTATTTGAGTGCTAAATGAAGCAACAAAGGGAAAATGCCGACAAGCACAAAACCAAGAAAACAAAACAAAATTCTGGCTTAAAGCGCAGATCGCAAGGAATCAGAGCAAAGATACACAATGGTAATCAAGAAAGCACAGACTCCTATGCTTGTCTAAAAACCATAAAACAATTTTTTTTCTTTTTTATCTTTTCTATCAACTATCAACTAAGAAAAAACAGGCTAAGGGTAAGAGGCCCTAACCTACTGACTATGCAACCCTAGACTCAAACCCCTGAGAGGAACACTTCTCACCACAGGAAGGGATGACTGCCCCA
>ML789455.1:504790-550060 GCA_009831015.1 Picea engelmannii
CGATAATTAACGTCAAGCAACAGTCAAGGAAAAACTGGTATAAAGAACCAGGTTCCCTGCTAGTTCTGACCTAACAGAAAACAGACAAACAAAGAAACAGAAAATCCAATCCTTTAAACTACCCAAAAACCTCAACTAAATCCTGAAACCCGAAGAGTATCTTCCCTAGTGGAGTCGCCAATTTTGTTGTTGGGAAATAATACCCTATGGACTAGCAAACTAGGGTAGATTTGCATGCAGATTTTGACCTTAAAGAAATGACCTTTTAACCTACCACCCAAAACTTAAACCCCTCTTTCAAGACACATACATGGAAAGGGACTACTAACCTTTTTACTGATGTTTGGTGTAGATCCTTCATTGTGCTTTGCCCGCTTACTTGTGTTTCTCCTTCCAAAGTTAATCCTGCAATCAAGACAAAACACTACACATGCATGCTATTTTTCTACTTGAGGGTTAGAAATTAAGCATAAATCACACAAATCACATATAACTCATGCATTGGGACGGGAAAAGTATTATTTTATTAATCTCAAAATGAATCAATTTACAATCATGATAGAGACCGGCCACCGTTCCTTGATCCTAATCCTGGGCTCCTCCTCTTCTTTTGTCCTCCAACTGCTTTGCATTAATTCTCCTTAGGCTTGAGGAAAGGCTAAAAGGTTGGGACAAATTGATTTGGCAAATGGGCAGAGTTTCTTCGCTATAATTTTCCCCCTCCAAATGGTACCCCTACCCCTTCTTTTATAGGCTAGAAGGAGCTATGGTTTTGGATGAAATCTCGGCCATGCATGGCTGGGAGTTTCAGTTAACTCACCCATAGATTTTTGTCCCGTCGGCAACTTTCCTTTTTTTGTGCTTTGTTAGGTAAACGCATGCAGTAGTAGGCCTACCAGCGTTCGAACGCATGCAGTAGTAGGCTTGCCAGCGTTCCAACGCGTGCAGTAGTGGGTTAGGGTGCGTGTACCTTTCCCCAAGAGGATTTTTCAAGAGGTTTCTCAGCAGATGTTTTGGCAATGAAGGGAAATGAGTTGGCCTGATGCCAGGTAAGCATGTATGGTGCAATTTAGGGTTATAACACCACGAAGATTGAAGGATTGATCTTGGGGTTTGTAGGGCTTGGCTATTTCCCAATTTGTTTTCCTCATGTTATCCAAGGATGAGATCTTGTAAAGGGATCCAAAGAGATCTTTGATCATGGATTGATTTTAGTGGAAGATAACAAGGAGCAAGTACCTTCGAAGGTTGAGAACCTCATAGGAAGTCATCTTTTAGGGTCATGTGGGAAGGAGAAACTTTCTAAGTTAGTCAAGAAGGATTCATGGTACGATATGGCCATGCAGGATGCTCAAGAGCAAGAGACTTATAGGATCATGTTGAGAGGGAGTTAGTTTTCAAAGACAATTCTGACCATCATGGAATGGATAGATTCCATGTGAGAGGAAGAAACCAATCATGTGTATTGGATATCATGCATGGTATCATATCTGGTAGCGAAGAGAGAGCCAACTCTAGGTGGGAGAGTTACCTTCCTTTCTAAGAGGGATTGTTGATGTTTTTGGTAGCATCAGACAAGTACTTCCACATAGGTATGTGTTTTTCATGTGGAAGTAGTCGAAAATATTCTAGTCTTGAGTTTACTTTAGTTAGAAGGAATTAATTAAAGTAAAATTGTATTTATTAGTGAATTGATCTATTTAAGGACATGCTTAGAATGAAACATGTAATTTAAATCTTAAGTGGGTGTGAGAAGTAATAACAACCATACATCACTTTGGAGATTAGGAATAGATTGCAACTCATGCTTATAAAAGCAAGGTTGGGGTAAAGGAGAAGTTAATTCGAGTGTAAGTCACTTGTGTTGAGGGAGTCGACACAGTCGAGAGACTCTTGGTGAGGTGCCAAGAGAAAGGGACCTTGGTGAGATACCAAGGTGATGATCTTTGGTGAGATCATAAGATCAAGACAATATTGGTGAGATTCCAATAGAAAGGGACCTTGGTGAGAGACCAAGGTGAGGATATTTGGTGAGATGCGAATATCAGGAGACTCTTGGTGAGATTCCAAGAGAAAGGTACCCTGGGTGAGATGCCAAGGTTCAGGATATTTGGTGAGATTCCAAGAACGGAGAGAGAAAAAAAGGAAATTTGGTAGTGTGAGGAGTGTAGGAGGAAAGAAGGAATTTTTCTTACACTAGAGTGAGGAGATATCACTCGTTAGGTGAAAAGAGTTCGTCCAAGTATTGATCAAAGGATTGGATCACAAAGGATTGTGATTCAATATATTGATAGATGGAGAAGCACTTTCATATAAAGGTCATACAGGTCAAGGAGGAGAGAGAACAAAACCAGCCACAGGTGGGTTTCAGAGGACAAAAGCCACAGGGAAGAGCATAGTCATACAAATATTGTCATATAATATTTCTATACACATCTACTGGTCTTAGTGGAGATAGTCGCAGATATATGTGGGTTAGAGAAGGGAAAGTCATAGATATTTGCAGGTCAAAGAAAGGAAAGTCGCAGATGTATTAGAAAACATGTCAGTACAAGGTCGTACAAAAGCATGAGAGTCTCCAGGTTTGTTTGTAGTGTATTATTTCCTTAGTGGGCCATTTTCCCTATTACAGGAGCCTTGATTAGACCTTGATAAAAGCATCATTGGACTAGTTTTCCCTCCAAGGTTTTTCCAGGGGTTTACCCAAAATTCTTGGTGTTCTTATGTGTTTGATTTAGTTTCCTTTTATATTCTTCCACTGGATGTTTCGTTGAGTAACATAGTTTTTCTTTAATTCAATAAATATATATTTCTTGGAATTAAGTAAATATACTTGATCCAAAAATTGATATTTAAAGACTTGGCTAAGTTTTAAGAATGTGTTTATTTACCAAATAGGAATTAATGAAAGACGAAGAAATTAATGAGATATTATAGCAGCCATCATAAAGAAATTCAGATCAGAATGTAATCACAAAGAAAAAAAAAACCATTACAACAAAGTTGTTAACGAAGTTCGGCAAGATTGCCTACGTCTCCGGGCCTTTATCTCAGTGGGTGAGGATTTATTATTTCTCTTCAATGCTTCAAAAGTAAATCAGAAAAGTGTCAAAAGGATTACAAACTAGTATGGTTGTGTTCTTCCTGACCTCAATAATCCAACACAACTGGCGACACTAAAAAAGGTTGAGTGCAGCTCCTAGAATTAGCCTGCAACGTTCACCTCCTCAATGGCTTCCCTGCATAAAAATGGCTTCAAGCTTCATAAAATCATCATCATTCTGCCAATATGAACCTCTCTAATGATTCTAAGAACCCATGTTTTATATATATTTTGAATTGGTATCCTCTTCCCAAGATCTGGCCTCAAATCAAGCTCTAGATCCCTAAATAATGGGCAAACTCCTTTAAAAACAACATTAAAAATCATAAAAAATCTTAAATATATAGTTATAAAACCCAAAATTGGAAAACATCAAGGCAAAACCCCCTTTCTATGGGCTCCTATTCATATGGGGAAGGTCCATCTGGCCATATTTTGGGTGCTAAATATTAAGCCCATTGATTCCTGGCCCTTGGTCGTAGGGATGGCCATATGGCCTAGTCCTTATTCTCCATGTGCCCACCACCTCTGCTCATGGTGTATAGCTCTGGTTGCATGGGGTTCCATGTGGCCCTATGCTTTCCCCCATTAACTTTGGCTTATCCCTAACCATGCCACCATCCATAACAAAATGCCATGATTTCGGATAGGGGTTAAGACCCAACTGCAGCCCGGATGGTCCGTCAGTGGTTGTGAAGACTCTATGCATGTGGAGGTCGGGTGTTCAATTTCGACGGGTAACAAAAAAAAAAATCCTATCCAACATTGGAAAAATCTGAGGTGTCACATTGTGCCCTCTGATTAGGCCACGTGTCACCTTGTGATTCATCTGTATGGTACAATCAACACCCAATTAACATGCACAATTAGTTGCCATGTCACCATTGTACAGCCATGTGTCATGCCACATCATCATCCGTACAACTATATTTCGTTCAAACTTCCATGTGTCAGCCTTTCATTGGGCCACATCACATATGACCTACCACATTTCAATTTCGTACTGGTCCAACTCAGCCCGAAAACGCCAAAACTAAGTGACACGTGTCACCTCCTGGTATTTCCATGTGTCATGTTTAGGTCATCATGACATCATGCTAACATCACTTGTCGTATTGCTGATGTCAGTAGTATGGCATGTTGAGTTTGACCTATTTGATTTTTTTCTTGTTTGGGAAAACGATCAGAACACGATAACTTTTGCATACGATGTCCATTTGCAAAAAAAATTATATGGTCAGAATCAACGCGACAAGACAAACAAAATGGTGTTGGTCTTGTCCGATTCTGAGAAATTTGATTTTTAGGCCTTCCTGGATCCATTTTGGATCATGCCTTCCCACTAAGACATTTTGGTCCTCCAAAAGGGTATTAACCAGCCATCAAGCGCAGGATAGGCCACCCCACTTGTCCTTTGTCTTAAAATATGTCTTGTGCACCTGTCTCATTAGAATCAATTGCAAAACAAACATGACAATTGAGAGCATATCGTTAGCCACTTGAACTTGTTCACGTCTTATTGAGGCCACTACTATCCATGTTGAAAACATTAGCAGAGATAACATCATAAATATGACTGTAAATGAGCTAATATGTTTGATGTGATTGCATGACATTAACTTATATTGAAGAAAAGTATGATTGAACTTCCATTCTACAACCATCTCATGTTCATGATTAAGATCAATTTCTTTATTTGTCACAATTATAGGTGTGTTTCTTGCATAAGTTTCCTTCCTTAATTGTTCCAATGTTTGAAGAGATTGATTTTCTTTTAAGTGATGAACATGTACAACATATTGATTTCCTTATTTAGTTAAGTGATATTGATTATGTTCCCTGTAGAAGATTTCTTTGAGATCATACAAATAAGGGCTTCCTAAGACCATTCCACATTCATTGAGTGAAACCATGTCACACTTTACCTCATCCAAAAAATTTGATGAAATTGCAAACTTTAAAGTGCATCACTTTGTTATGTGCAATTTATGATTGTTTCTTATCCATTTAAGTGAGCAAGGTTTATGATGTATCTTAGTTGTCAATCCCAATTGTTTAACCAATTCCTATGAAATCAAGTTAGATTAAGATCCACTATATATCAATGTATCGATCTTAGTATGTTTCATTATCACCCTTATGTGAAACAACTTACTTCTAGAATCATATTCATCACCAAATTTACCTATCAAACCATTTTTTGTGATTTTAGTCTCATCACCTGAATCATATTCCAGGTCTGTTAGTCGTGTTTCTATTGCAATAGTTTTCCTCCCTTTTCTTTCTTTGAACCACTTTGGTCTCTTCTCTAGATGCAATTGCCAGCAATGTTCATCATCATTACCTTCTTTCTTGCAATGCTTGCAGGAGAGCTTCTCTTCCTTTCTTTTCACTAAATTTTCTTTCTTTCCATTCCCCTTCCTTTTTTCCTCTTTCCTTGAAGACGATTCCCCTGATACGCCAACTCCTATTTTCCTTGCCTCAATGTATGTTTCTTGAACATAAACCTCATCAATATTAGTAGGTCCAAACATAAATACAGTGTTACTAATATGTGCAGGTAAACCTCTTATATACTTCATAATAGTTTCTTGGGTATGTAATGGAATATTCAAAATTAATGCCATTTTACGAAATTCATCAGTGTATTCTTGCACCATTTGTCCCTTTTTTAGTTTAAGACTTTTCCATTCAATTAATGACTTCTTATAACCCAAAGGATAAAATTGTTTTCTAAGTGCAAAAACAAAATCTTGCCATGATGGAAATACATTACCAACTTGTTGCGTGCCATTTTGCAACTTACTCTGCCACCAGATGAGTCTTGTTCCTGCAAGATGAAGCGATAACAACTTGATTTGAGTTGCCTCATATTTGATTTGTTGCACATTGCAATAAAATTCCATCTGTCTGACCCAGTTATCAAGCCTCTTAGCATTGACTTCACCATCATAGATGGGAAATTCAAATTTCACATCAATCTTAAGTAAAGGTATATCATGTTTATGTTTATGGGAATGTTTTCTTGCGATGGATTTTAAACTTGTACTTGAAGAAGAAGAAGTTTATGGAGAAGAAGGAGGTGAAGGAGGAGGTTTAGGAGGATCCTCTCCTTCTTCACTTTTTTCTTGTTTAGAATATTCCTCTTCGAAAGGCCTCTTTTGTTCCAAGTAATACTCACATAAGACCTTTACGATCTCAGACATGGCGAATAAAGTCTTTTGCAACTCTATCTGGTTCTAGGACATGCCTTCTTCCGATGCCATCTCCTCACTTTGAGAAGTTCTCTTTCTTGATCCAATATCAAGATCCCCTTCTACAAGCTTTCCTTCACCATGACTAAGATTTTCCCTGGTAATCATGCAAACTCAAAAACCAATTGTCAACCTGCTCTGATACCACTTGATTCAAAAATTGATCTTTAAAGACTTGGATAAGTTTTAAGAATCTGTTCATTTACCAATTAGGAATTAATGAAAGAAGAATAAAAATAATGAGATATTATAGCAGCCATAATAAAGAAATGCATATCATTATGTAAGAACAAAGAACAACAAACCATAACAACAAAGTTGTTAACACAGTTGGGCAATATTTCCTACGTCTTTGGGCCTTTGTCTCAGTGGGTGAGGCTTTATTATTTCTCTTCAATGCTTCAAACGTACATCAAAAAAGTGTCAAAAGGATTACAAATTGGTTTATTTGTGTTCTTCTTGACCTCAAGAATCCAACACAATTGATTCCAATGAAAAAGGTTGAGTGTAGCTCCCAGATTGATTCCAAAGTTTGCTTCCTCATTGACTTCCCTGCATAAAAATGGCTTCAAGCTTCATAAACTCATCATAATTATGCCAATCTGAACCTCTCTAATGCTGCTAATAACCCCTGGTTTATATATATTTTGAGTTGGTATCCTCCTCCCAACTTCCTCTCAAGATCTGGCCTCAAATCGGGCTCTAGATCTCCCAATAATGGGGAAAATCCATTAAAAACAACATTAAAAATCATTAAAAATCTTTAATATATAGTTATAAAACCCAAAATTGGAAAAAAATAGGGCACAACCCCCTTTCTCTAGGCTCTTGGTCATATGGGGAAGGTCCATGTGGTCATACGTTGGGTGCTAGTTGTTAAGCCCCTTGATTCTTGGCCCTTAGCCATAGGGATGGCCATATGGCATGGTCCTTATTCTCCACGTTCCCCCCACCTCTGCTCCTAGTATATATATATGGTCGCGGGGGGTGCCATGTGGCCCTGCGTTGGCCCCCATGGACTGAGGCTTATCCCTAACCATGACACCATCCATAAAAAAAATGCCACAGTTTTGGGTAGGGGTTAATACCCAACTGCAGCCCGAACGATCCGCTGGTGGTTGCGAAGACTTTGTTCAAGTGAAGATCAGGTGTTCAATTCCCACGAGTATCAAAAATGTTTTTTCCTAGCCAACATTGGAAAAATATGGGGTGCCACATGGCACCCTTTGATTGGGCCACGTCTCACCTTGTGATTCATCTATACGGTAAAATCAACACCTAGTCAACATGCACATTCAGTTTCCACATTAGCATTGTACAACCACGTGTCGTGCCACGCCAACATCTGTACTACGTAGTCATCCTGCCACGTCACCTTCCGTACAACCCAGTCACCCTGCAATGTCAGTATTCATACAACCACCTATCTTTCGTACTGCGACATGTCATCCTTTCATTGGGCCACGTCACGTACAAACTACCACGTTTCATGTCCGTACACTATCACGTGTCAATTATGTACTGGTCCAACTTAGCCTGAAAACGCCAAAAATGAGTGACACCTATCACCTCCTGGTGCTGCCATGTGTCCTACTGATGTCATCATGACATCATGTTGACGTCACCTATCATACTATTGATGTCAGCAGTATGAGTTGTTGACTTTGACCAATTTGACTTTTTACCTGTTTGGGAAAATGATCATAATGCGATAACTTTCACATATGACATCCATTTGAAAAAAGAATTATATGGATGAAATCAATGCAATGAGATGGACACAATGGCATTGGTTTTGTTCGATTCCGATAAATTTGTTTTTTAGGCCTTCCCGGATCCATTTTGGATAAATCTAGAGGTCAGGCGGGTCAAGGAGGAGAGAGAGCAGAAGCAACCACAGGTGGGTTTTAGAGGATAGAAGCGATAGGGAAGAGCAGATTCATACGAAGTTTATCATATAATATTTCTATACACATCAGTGGGTCTTAGTGGAGACAGTCGCGGATATATGTGGGTTAGAGAAGGGAAAGTTGCAGACATCCGCAGGTCAGAGAAAGGAAAGTTGCAAATGTATTGGGAAATGTGCTAGTACAAGATTGTACAAAAGCATGAGAGTCTCCAGGTTTTTTTGTAGTAAATTATTCCCTTAGTGGGCCATTTTCCCAGTTACGAGAGCCCTGATTGGACCTTGATAAAAGCATCATTGGACTAGTTTTCCCTCCGGGCTTTTTCCAGGTACTTACCCAAAATTCTTGGTGTTCTTATGTGTTTGATTTAGTTTCCTTGTTTATGCTTCCGCTACATGTTTTGTTGAGTAACCTAATTATGATTTAATTCTGTAAATATATTTTTCTTGGAATTTACTGTTGGATGCTAAGTTATGGGAAATTTTAACATGGTATCATATGATAACTATGATACACATGTCCCAACAATAACCATTAACTAAATTAACTTTTCAAACTTATTAAATTTACATTATATTATATTAATTTATTTTAACTATTATAATTTAAATCGTATGAAAATCTAAATTATGTTAAAAATATATCTAACTATATCACTTAAAAAAATATTAAATAATTAATTTATATTAAAAAAATTGTAATATAATTTACATTACACAATTAATTATATTAAAAAGATCAAATACATGTTAACACTTAGATATACAATTTTAGCAATTAATGTAATTAGAATATAATAAATAATCATTATAAAAGATTACTTCTATTATTGGTTCCATTACATAACATCAATTTCAATTATCAACACTAACATGCCTTGAATTAAATTTTGTGTAAATATCGTCAATATAAATCATAGATCACTTCCACTTATCAAAATAATGTATAATAACACACGGACATCAATTAAGTATTAAATAGTAACATTTTAAACTTAATTTAATTGTTTATTTAAATATTTTTTTAATAATTTAATTAAAACAATTACATTAATCTATTATATATAACATCAATATTTAATATAATGATGATTAACATTCATTAAAATTAATTAGTCATTAACATTCAATATAATTAGCTTATACCAAGTTTCATTATACAAGTTACGTTGTAGCATTTGGATATTTGCTTATTTGTTTTCCTCAAGTGAACCATTATACTAGGATGGGACCTTGTAAAGGGATCCAAGGGGATCTTGGATCATGGATCGATGTCAGTAGTAGAGAACAGGGAGAAGGTAGCTATGAAGATTGAGCAACTCAGAGGGAGTCATCTTTCAGGTTCATGTGGGAAGGAAAAGCCTTCCAAGTTAGTCAAGAAGGAGACATGGTATGAGATGGCTATGCAGGATGCTCAGGGGAAGGAGACTTCTAGAAGCATGTCCAGAGGTAGAGAGTCTTCGAAGATAGGTCTGAGCATCATGGCATGGATATATTCTATGTCAGAGGGAGCAACCAATCAAGTGTATTGGAGATCATGCATTGTAGAATATATTGTAGTGAAGATAGATCCAACTCCAGGTGAGAGAAGTATTGATGTTTTTGGTAGCATCAAACATGTACTTCAACATAGGCATGTCTTTTGCATGTGGAAGCAGTGGAAAATATTCTAGTCTTTAGTTTAATTTAGTTAGAAGGAATTAATTAAAGTAAAATTGTATTTATTAGTGATTGAGTTATTTAACGACATGATTAGCATACCAAATGTAATCTAAATCTTAAGTGGGTTTGAGGAGGAATATCAACTACACATCACTTTGGAGATTAGAAATAGATTGTAACTCATGATTATAAAAGCAAGGCTAGGGTAAAGGAGAAGTCACTTCGAGAGGAAGTCACTTGTGTTGAGGGAGTCAACACAGGTAGGAAACTCTTGGTGAGATGCCAATAGAAAGGGACCTTAGTGAGAGTACAAGGTGAGGATCATTGTTGAGGTCCCAAGATTGGGATACTCTTAGTGATATTCCAAAATAAAGGGACCTTGGTGAGAGACTAAGGTGAGGATCTTTGGTGAGATTCCAAGATCAAGAGACTCTTGGTGAGATGCCAAGAGAAAGGCACCTTGGGTGAAATTCCAAGGTTGATGATCTTTGGTGAGAAGTCAAGATCAGAGAGAGAAAAGAAGGACTTTGTCTAGTGTGAGGAGTGTACGAGTAAATAAGGACTTTTTCTTACTGTAGAGTGAGGAGATATCACTGGTTGGGTGAAGAGAGTTCATCCAAGTATTGATGAAAGGTTTGGATCACAAAGGATTGTGATTTAATATGTTGATAGGTGGAGAAGTACTTTCAAATAGAGGTCATACAAGTCAAGGAGAAGAGAGATCAGAAGAAACCATAGGTGGGTTTCATAGGACATAAGCCACAAGGAAGAGCGTAGTCGTATGTATCTTTCCATACAGGCTTTTTGTACACATCCATGGGTCTTAGTGTAGATAATAATGGATATCCATGGGTCAGAGAAGGGAAAGTTGTGGATGTGGGAAGGTCATAGAATGACAAGTAGAGGATGTATTGCGAAATGTTTTGGTACAAGGTCGTATAGAAGCACACGAGTCTCTAGGTTTGTCTGCAGTGTATAATTATATCAATGGGTCATTTTAATTGTTATGCGAGCCCTGATTTGAACTTGATAAAAGCATTATACTGGTTTTCCCTTTGGGTTTTTTCCAGGGGTTTACCAAAAAATATTGGTTTTCTTATGTTCTTGATTTAGTTTCCTTGTTTATGATTTCATTGCATGTTTCATTGAGTAAATTGATTTAGTAAATATATTTTTCTTGGAATTAACCTTCGAGTACTAAGTTAAGGGGAATTCCAACATGGTATCAAATCATACCTAGGGTTGAAATAATATCTCAATGTGGTATCACAGAAAGGTTTCTCTCGGAGGAAACCAAGTGCACATGGTATCGACAGATCTATGAGATCTGAGTGACCACAATAGAGATCAAGTTCATATCTAGGGTTGTAGTAGTGGATCTATGGGATCAAGAGTGTCGAGGTGGGTGGTTTAAATACTAAGAACATATCCACTTTCTTTTGCAGAAAATTAGACATATTTGTAGGATATATTTGTTGGATCATGTTGTCATTGATGCCAAACTTTTAAGGATTGATGTCAAGTAATTAATTGATGTCAAGTGATTGATTGATGCCAAAGGTTAATTAATTGATTAAGGTCAAAGTATTGATGTCAAGGAATTGATTGATGCCAAAGGATGATTGAATGATGTCAAAGGTCAAAGGTTTGATGTATACATGTATTATCATAGTATATTGATGAACATGGATCAATGTGTTGTCATTGATACATGATGCATAGATGAAGATGGATTGATGTGGTTTCATTGGTATACGATGCATTGTTGAATTGATATTTATTGTCTTATCATGGTTGATAAGGTGTACAAATGGATGAACACCAAAGTGGTCCCCTTATGGTGAAAGCCCTCATGGGAAGACACCTCGCGGTTGAATTATCCTTGAAGTATGGTTATGCTGCTATGTGGAATAATGAGTTGAATATCAGTGAATTTGTCAGTGGAACTATCCTAGATGGATATTTCTTGTCATGCCATTTCCGATGGTATGTGGAATGTCACATAACTCCTCATGATTTGAGAGTTATGGCCTTACGAATTTTTAGGACCCTCATATATAGGCTTGAAGCCCCAAAAGTTCAAAGAAGTCAAAGAGCTTGCAAAGAAAAAATTATTTAAATGGTAAAGAAAAGTGACAAAGTCAAGGAGGAATAATTAAGTTGGAGATCTTTCTATTTACAGAAAGTAGTTAACCTATAAATAGGTTAAGTGACCTAGAAACAGGTTAAGTGACCTAGAAACAGTTTAAGTGACCTTGAAGTGGGTTAAGTGACCTAGAAGATGCTTCTAAGGAATGTATTTGGAGAGTAGAAATAAGAGGCAAGGATCTCTTGTGTAAATGTATCTTTTGTGTATCTTGTGTGAATCAAGTGTGCATCTCTTGTGTATCTCTTGAGCATGTATTGAAGATCTATTCTGAGAGAGAGAAAGACTGGAGGATCTCATGGATGCATCAAAGTTTCGGCAAGTCTAAGATCATGACGGTAAAAGTTTTGGAAGCTCGAAAACCCTAGTTTCGGAGGTATATGTGGGTTGTAGTGAGCCAGGGCGCGTACATACACAGGATGAATGAGGACAGGGCACGTGTAGTGGATGAAGTCATGTAGACTTGTGTGTGAGCTGTTTCCAGGCTCTTGAAGACTGAAGAAGGTTCTAGATCTACATTTTATGGGCTCGGATCTTCCATAGAAACTCTGGTATAGTTACATCATTGTATTGATGGATACTCTTGCTTTTTGTGTAGTGAATGCTTAAGGAATTCTTGGTATGGTTGTTTTCATGTGGTTTATGTTGGTTGATGGAGTGAGAAGCACTCTTATGATTCAATACTTATATGATTTCTATAGTATACTGGTTGCTTATACATGATTGAGTAGAATTCATATTACATGGTTGAGGAGCATGAGTAAGTTGTTGGAGAGTTTGGACGTGTTGTGAATGATTATGGATCAGATGTGACAGTGAAATACATAAGAGAATGTGAATGAAGGTTGCAGAGGATCTTAGTGAGTGATGAAAAAAAACCCCTAATTGCTCAGAAGGTATATGTAGGTTGTGGTATAGACTGGTCGCGTACATACACGAGCTGTACTACTGGTAGGGCACGTACATACGTGTGTTGCACTATCGACATGACGCATACCTATTGATAGATTGACATATGTTGAGGATTTTTGCCTCATCTCAATTGGTGCTAAGGATGAATGTAACGTCCCCGGCCATCAACCCCGTTGTCAGGCAACGTTACTATGCAGAAACATTCTCATACATATATACTTATAAATAATATGCATTAAATCAAATTAATACATTTAACATGGATTTATTGATGTCATACAGAATTAAACAGAATTAACAACAATTCAAACATGCAATGAAATACATGATAACATTTAAAGACACAGACATACATCACATATAAATTAAGTACATATTTAATACTTATCTTTTAAACTGGTGTAACACCACCAGCTGTGTGCAGACCTTCCATGAACCTCCCATCCTTAGATCATTTTGCTCATCACTCTTATCATTAGGTCACCCTCGAGATGGGACTAATCTCCACTGGGAAAGGGAATCCTAGGCTAGGCAAGGTCAATGAAAGACACACAGTTTATGAGGAAGGGTTCTCTCCCAGGAGCCACTTATTCCCACTGCTCATAGACTCTCATTCCCAACATGCCTGACCCACCCTAGGAGTATACACGATCACTTTCACCAAGAGAGTCCTTTGGCTGCAAAATCTCCCTTGCCTTGGGCTTCAGCAATAGGCTGGACCAGAATTCTCTGAGCTCTGTGGCAGCTATAGGACCCCTTCCAGGAGTTCTCAATCCCTCCACACACTCTCTTACCTGGAGAGAGTCACTCATAGGCCTGACAACCTACCTCTTCAACCACAACCACCTCTCTCACCTGGAGAGAGTGTTGCACACAGGCCTGTCAACCTGTTTCTTCAGCTCTGTTCCAGCACAAGGAGGACAACATATGGCTCATCTAGGAATAAATGACGTTAACAAATCACACTTATCCAAGGGACTACATGGCCACAACATCCCACAGTTAAAACACACGCAGCATAGACAATTACATTATGCTCAGGTTTCTCAGAAGACATCAACCCAAATAGTTAAGTATGGACTCGGATTTGGATTGTGGATAAATTGGTTCACAGGACACTCCACAAGTTTTCCATTGGTTTTCAAGGTGCATGACAGGAAAATTATGTAGAGGTCAATGATGGAGACCAGATGCAGAGACTGGATGGAATTCGTGGGAATACACCAGTCGATCACAGAGATCTCACCATTTCGGTTTTTAGAGATGTGTGAGGTATGCATCAATCAAACACTGACTCCAAATGGTTTAGACAACGGATGGAAGAATGGAGGATGAACCCCCAACTCAGTTGGCTCTTCATATTTTAACCGCATGTTCCCAAGTCGACACTTATCTTCCTGGAACTGTATGCATTCTCTTTTTCACACCTTGGATCTCCATGCATTGCCTCTCCCAGGACTTAGGATAAAACATGTTTTGTCACACAACTTTAGAATAATAATAAAATATTATTCTCAAGGATTTAAGCCCCTAATCTTAGCCCCTCTTTCCAACCTTTCATCCCCCTTTCCCTTACCCATTTTGTGGAAGCTTAGTCCCCCATAACTCTTTCTTCATGGTCGATCAACATGCAACAATGTTTATATATTATATTAATGATCTGCATAATTACATATACAAAATCAAGCTCCTGGCCTTAATATTGAGGCTCTCTAGCCTAATAAACACATAATCCCACCAGATTATCAATACTTGGCTCACCATCCTACAAAACATGATTACAATTCATAAACATGATTACAATTCATAATATAACTAGGGAAATACCGGGGAATATTACAATCGCCTCCCCTTATTTTTGCACTGTCCTCAGTGCAAATCTTTACACAACATCAGCAAGATTTTCAAAATCTTCAAAAAGATGTGGGTATTCTACCCACATAGAATCCTCATGCTCCCATTTCGTGTCCTCGGGACTGTACCAGGTCCACTAGACCTTTACAATCCCTATGGCTTGATTTCAGAGTTGTTTTCTTTTCCGGTCCAATATGCGCACAGGATGCACTTGCAAGACACCTTCTTGCTCCACCTGAATCACATTCCAATCGATTACATGATTAGCATCAAGTATATATTTCTTAAGCAATGAAACATGAAACACATTATGTACAATCATGGATGCAGGTAATGCAAGCATATATGCAACTGGCCCAATCCTTTCTGGGATTTCAAATGGCCCACAAAATCTGGCTGCCAACTTGGAGCAACTTCCTGGCTTTAGGGAAATTCTATTGGATTTTACTTTCAGGAAAACATGGTCACCCACTTTAAACTTCGGGTGGGTTCTGTTTTTATCAGCATAACTTTTATTCATGTCTTGGGAAGATTTCAAATTATGCTTAATTTTTAGCATTTATTCTTCCATTTCCTTGAGCAACTCTGGCCCAGCTACTGCCCTATCAGTTGGATTATCCCATCTTACTAGAGTAATGCACTTTCTTCCATAAATTTCTTCAAATGGGATCATATTCAACTATGCTTGATACCCATTATTGTAGACAATTCTACCAAGTGTAGGTAGTCTTCCCATTTCAATGGTTTGTCCATCACATACATCCTTAGCATGTATTCTATCACTCGATTCACTCATTCTGTCTACCCATCAGACTCAGGATGATAGGTTGTTCTAAAGTTCAGATTCGTTCCAAATCCCTTGAATAACCCTTTCCAAAAATTGGAGGTAAATTTCGGGTCCTTGTCAGACACAATTGTCTTGGGAATACCGTGCAATCTTGCTACTTCCCTCATAAAGATGTCGGCAACATCCATTGCCTTGTGAGTAGTCTTTAACGGAATGAAATGGGGAGCTTTCGTAATCTTTTCCACCACCACCATGATTGAATCATGTTGCTTTCATGTTCTGGGAAATCCTGTGATGAAATTCATTTTCACCACTTCCCACTTCCACTCAGGAATGGGTAAAGGTTGCAGCAACCCTAGTAGGTGTCCATGTTTATCTTTAACCTTTTGGCATTCCATACATCTGGCGATGGATTCTGCAATCTCTTTCTTCATACCTAACCAAAAATAATGGCTCTTGACTACTGCCATAGTTTTCTGATATCCAGGGTGCCCTACATAAGGCACACTATGCATTTCATGCAAAACCACAAATTTCAAATCCTGGACATTAGGTACATAAATTTTGTTCTTGTACAGAAGTATTCCATCATTTTCGAATTTATAATTTTCCACTTTCTGTGGCATCTCACCTTGTTGTAGCTTTGCTACAAATCTTTGTACTGCAAATCTGTATTTGCAACCTCCGAAATTCTTCCTTTAATATCAGTTCGGTACATGCTAATGGTTGTAGCATGTAATTGATGTACTCTCCTGTTGAGGGCATCAACCACTTTATTCTCCTTCCCTTTGATATGCTTGATATCAAAATCATACTCACAAAGAAACTCCATCCACCTACTTTGTCTAGCATTCAAGGTTGGTTGATCAAACAAATACTTTAGACCATTATGGTATGTTCTTAGTTCGAACCTCATTCCCATGAGGTAATGTCTCCATTTATTTAGAGAATGCACTATGGCTACCAACTCCAAATCATGAGTTGCATAGTTCCTTTCGTTCTCTTTCAACTTTCTAGATTCATAATAGATTACGAATCCATTCTGACCGAGGAATCCTCCCAATCCTTCTTTGCATGCATCTATGCACACCATGAAATCTTCATTCGGATCTACAATCCCTAGGATTGGAGCACTGGTTAACAGTTGCTTCAATTGATGGAAGCTTCTCTCACAATCCTTTGTCCATTGAAACTTCTTCTCCTTCCTTTGCAAGAAAGTGATAGGGTGAGCTATCCTCGAGAACCCTGTGATAAACCTTCTATAATAACCAGCTAGACCCATAAAGGATCTAACTTCTATCACATTCTTAGGTGCTGACCATTCTCTAATGGCCTCAATATTCTCAGGATCTACAACTATCCCATCTTTCGAAATAATATGCCCCCAGTAATGGATCTGCTTCTGATAAAATGAGCACTTGCTCAACTTGGCATACACTTGGTGGTCTCTTAGCACCTGCAACACCATCCTAAGTTCCTCCGACTTGGAATACACCAAAATTTCATCCAGGAAGACTATGACAAACTTGTCTATATAGTCCATGAATACAATATTCATTAAGCACATAAAAAAAACGGGTGCGTTCGATAGTCTAAACAGCACCACTATGAACTCGTAATGACCATACCTTGTTCTAAATGTTGTCTTGTTGATGTCTTCATCCTTTATCCTTACCTATTAATATTTCGACCTGATATCTATCTTCAAAAATATCTTTGTATCCTTCAACTGATCGAAGAGATCATCAATCCTCGGCAGAGGATATTTGTTCTTTACATTTACTTTGTTCAATTGTCTGAAATTGATACACAATCTCAGCATCCCATCCTTCTTCTTCATGAACAGGACTGGGGCACCTCAAGGTGACACACTTTGGCATATATACACCTTCTTCAGAAGCTCTTCAAGCTATAAATGTGGCTCTTTCATCTCTGGCGTACTCATTTTGTAAGGAGCTTTCGACACTAGAGTTGCTCCATGCATTAAGTTTATAGAGAATTCAATATCTCTTTTTGGAGGTAGTCCAGGTACCTCATGAAATACATCTTCAAACTCCTTTAGTACCACATGATCTCCAATATTTGAGACTTCATCCTTATATTTTTCCTCCACATGGACTGCAAATAATTGACAACCTTTCATGTAGCACTTCTTCAGCTACATTGTTGAGATTTCTCTGATAGCAACAACTCTGGGAATTCCTTAGACTATTCTCTGATTCCCTTCCTCATCGAGGCGAGTGAATTCCTTGTTATGACAGTCCAAGATGGCATGTTGTTGGTCCAATAAATCCATCCCAATTAGACAGTCATAAGAACCTAAAGGTAGAACATTCAATTCAGCCTTTGTGCTCAGTACATTCATGTCCACATGACAGGACTTAACTAACTCAATGACTTTCCTCTTGGTTCCTGTTGGCCCTTGGTTATGAAAGTAAGAGAAGATCAAGGAAGAAAAGGAAAAATGTGAACTGCATGGAAGACACAGTGACTATTAGTGGGTCTAAGTGAGTAAAAGAGCAAAAAAGACGAAGCGAAGTACAAGGAAGAAAGTCGTTGGATGAGGAGATCGAGGATGACAGATTAGCAAGGAAGAAGGATAGTGGACAACTCAGGAAGCAAAAAAAGCCACCATTGGATTCTTTGGAGAACCAGATGAAAAGGAAGGAAAGACAGGCTGGCGAAGCCCTGAAAACACGGGTCAAGTTGACCTAGGGTTTTAGACACCCAGGGTTTTGGTATCTAGGCTTTTGACACCTAGGTTTCAGCCTAAGGATGTCGGTGAGTGATTGTAATGTATAAATAGAGGTATAGAGGACCTGAGTTGGGTTATTGTTGGTATTATGATTGTAGTTGTTGTCTTCGTCATTGTGTAATCAAGTGAGTGATATTGTGTGAGAAAGAAGTGTTGAGTACGAGAGCCTTATGTATTGTAAGATCTTTATCTATGTGCAAAGATCAACACTGTAGTTGGTGTGCGCATGGAGGGGAGAGACGGAGAGGAGAAGAAAGAAGATATGCTATCTAAGAGCACATACAAGAATGATATGCTTCATCTTAATATATTATAAGCACAGTTCTATGGATGTAGCCCTAGAGAGAGGGTGAACCACGTATATCTTGTGTCGTATATGTGATTGGTGTTTTGTTCTTAGTCATTGATACACTGCTATTGCATTACTATGTTAGATATGATATATAGTCGTGTGGAGTAGATCTAAGATTATAAGTGATATATGCATGTTGTATTGTTCTAGTGTTGGATCCACTTGATATTCCCCTTGGTTGTAGACATCTCTGTCCTACAACCCCCTCATAGTTGCTTCGGGTGAGATTGCATCTGCTTCACAGGTGTTGTTAAAAGGGCCAGTAGTTAGGGATTGTTGGTGTGCTCTTGGAGTTGAACCCTGGGTCTACCCCTGTGCCAACAAATGGTTCCATTTTCAGGACATGAATCTTCTTGAGGGAATGTCAAGATGGTTCCCATCAAATACAAATATTCAAAAGTGGATAGAGGATCAAGAAAAGGACTTCGCTGAAGCCCAGAACAAGAATGATAATATTAGAATAGAGGATTGGTTAGGAAGATATATATTTACCAATATACACAAGATTTTCTTTGGAGGAATCCATCAGGAGCTATATGAGTGGTTAGCTAGGTTAGCAGATACCTAGTTTGAGATCATATCTGGACCTCCTATGGTTTAGATGTTGACGTTGATCAAGAAGGTCAAGAGAGTTGATAATGTTGTGTCAAGAGCATTAGATCATTGGTTTGATAGCACCATTGGAGGGTACATCATTCAGTTTGTTGTTGACAGAGTAGAGTCATATAGCCAAGCCAAGAGATATTTATTCAAGGGACGTGGAGGAAAATTTTTACATTTTCTGAAGTTGAGGATCAAGATGTTATTGCATGAGAAGAACACCTTGAGGATACAGTAGATTAGTCATATTTGAAAAAGACAATGTTGAAGAATTCAGATAGCGACAGAAACACAGAGGTTGGACATACGCGCAGTGGGTGAGAATTAAGAGAAGTTCATCTTGTGAACCTGTTTAAGAAGAACTAGGGGGATGAGGGTTTCTACAGTGGAGAAGAGGCAAATTTGATAGATGAAGAGAATTTAGAACCTGCTAGGACAGAGGAATGGAAAGCTGAAGAACCTTGTCAGGAAGAGCTAGAAACTTCAGGAACTGCGCAGACTGTTGAAGTGAGTACTATTATCCCTACTATTGATTCAATAGCATTAAGAAATCAAAGTAATCCAAGCCACCAGAGCATTCAGAGCACTGTCACTAGTAGTCCACCACATACTCAGTCAGGAACCCTAGGAATATATATGGTAGATGAGATGAGGCTCTCTATTTTTAGGGGAGATGGATCTAAAGATCCTGATCAGCACTGGTTCTTATGTGAAGCCATATGGAATATTAAGAATTTCACCGATGAAGCTATTAAAATAAATCATTTTAGCACTACCCTAAGGGATCACACACTGAGATGGTACATGAAGCTTGTCCAAGGACTTGCACAGCCTAAGCCGCTGAATGAGATCAAGAATGCATTATTGTAGAATTCAAGAAACTCAAGTCGAAGTCACAATGTATTACAAAGTTGAAAGAGATCAAGCAGAAGGTAGCCGAACCCATTTGGGAATTTGATTAGAGATTCAAGACCTTAACAAGTCGATTGACTTTTCAGATCCCAGATGAGTAGAACAAAGAATGGTTCATTATTTCCCTCTTACCACGCATCAAAGTTCCTCTGATGCAACAGAAGATTGCTTCACAGGATGAGGTGTTGGAGATCGCCATGAAGTTAGAATCATCCCCTATGGGATAATCCATCTCAGGTATGAGTCAAATATTGAATCAACTAACTAGTTTGTCTCTACAGGTCAAAGATATGAATAAAGACAATGGAAAATATAAAAGAGAAGAAATTTGGTGTGTCAGATGCAAATCGGAAGGCCATGACAAGGAGAATTGTGCCCTATTTCATGAATACTTGGCCTTTGGAGCCCCAAGCCCTTTGAAGCAAGTTACCCTTCCCTAGTGTGAGGTATGCAGGAATAGATATCACCCCGGTGAGTGCTATTACATGCAAAAATATGTTTAGACACCCAAAAATTTGTATTGTACATTCTGTAAGTCCATGGGGCATGATGATCGGGATTTTTGGACTTATGAACTCATGCATGAAAGGTCAAGAAACATATAAAAAATTCAAGGCGAAGTACAGCAGGAAGGAAACACTACACAGTATAAATCCCCTGGGAGAGGAAACTTCAATCCTCATGGTGGATTCAGAGGAAGAGGACGAGGAGGAGGTATGGTTCGAGGCTGAGGATAGATCATTTTTTACAACTGCGCACAACCAGGACACTTAGAAAGGCACTGTCAAAACCCTTGCACTACTTGTAACTACCGCAGTTCCTTCGAACATGTTATAGAGGATTGTCTTATGCTACTAGCTAAGCTTGAGGAAAGACGAGGACCTTAGAAGAACCCACAAGTGAAACTAATATATGTTGAACCTCATAGAGAACACCCTAGATTCGTTGTTATCACTAGAGGAGGAGTTGTTACAGGAGAAGATAGATTGAATCAAGGAAAGGCTACAAAATACACAAAAGTCCGGAAAGCTACAAAGAAGACCCAAACTTTTGATGCAAAGAAAGAAATACAAATATTTGAGGAGGCAAGAAAAGAGTTCAAAGCAAACCAAGATTCTTCATCAAAGACATGGCTAGAAGTAAGAGAATATGGAATGCCCCTGGAATTCGATCAGTATGCTTCGCCAAAAGAAGGACAAGAGGTAAGAAAGCTCATGGAATTTTTATTTACTTACATTAAGTTGATTCAAGGTGAAAGCGTTGTACAAGAGCTACAAAATTTAATCAAATAGTATGAGATAGGAAGGATAGATCCTTTACTGAACAAATCAATACATCAACTATCCAAGAAGAGAAGGACTAATAAGGAACTACACTTGAATGCTCAAATAGGAGAATATGATATAGACTTTGTGGTCCTCAACTTAGGGTTGGAGGTCAATGTCATGACGAACCAAACCTCAACACTGATGGGAAAACTAAAGTTGATTTATTCCCCTATCAGAATTAAGATGTCTAATCAAAAAGATGTAAGCCCCTTTGGAATATTGCAACATGTCCCTGTGGACATCGACGGAGTAAGAACATTTGCAGATTTTGAGGTAATTGAGATAGTTGATGACAGCTGCCCTTACCCTGCGTTGTTCGGAATTGATTGGGCTTTCAATAATTCAACTGTGGTTGATTTAAAGAAAAGACATATGAAGTTTGAAATATATGGCCTTAGGGCCATTGCACCTTTAGATCCAGATGAAGGTCAGCGATACAAAGAACCTATCAGAGAAGAAGACTGTGCATATGAACTGGAAAACATATACAAATTAACATCCAGAAAACATGATTACATTAATCCTATGGGCGATGGAAACCTAAGATAGCGAAGTGACAGTGCATGTTCATCATATTCAGAAGAAGAATGGAGAAATGGAAAAACAAAATGTATGAAGTATATACAAGGAGATGTTCTAGATTAATTAGGGAAGTACGCTAGATCGACACAACAGTAAGTAACTTACCCACCTTTGATGATCTGAATCCGTTAGAAACCTTCTTATCGAACTTTGAAGAAAGTGTACCAACGCAACAACACTTGTTGGAAATGGATGAGGCCTTGAAAGCAACACCAACAAGATGGTGGGGGACACACAAAAACAACATTAAAGAATGGGTACAATGTCGTACCCTGATGACCGTACGGTTTTCAGCACAAGTAGAAGGTTGCGAAATTTTTTACACAGGTCGAAGCTGCCGAAAGGACCATGTGCGAAGTTGCGAGGAAGCCTAGAGAACCATTCCTCGAGAGAAGTGGGTGCACAAGTTCATTAACACACTGGACACAACCCCTATCAACTGGTACCTTCAAGTGGAGTTGTGCCTCATCATTGCAGATTGGGAAGGTATGATTCAGAACTTTGTAACCACCTTCTTATTTGAAATTAAATATCCTTCAGTAGATCAAGCGTTACATATTGTAAGACAAAAAGTATTTGAGGAGGCCTCTAACCCACCTTTAGAAAAATAAGAGGATGAATGGACTGCGCCTCTCCAGAAACTGCAAGGCTATTACAACATCAATGTTGATGAAGACGATGATGCTAGGAAGGTGAACATTGCCGAAAGATAAGGCCAGAGAGATGTGGAAGGACCAGGAGTTGAGCTACCATTCATTGGATAGCAGATCAAGATTAAGAAGATCAACATTGGAATAGAGCAGACACTGAAGATTGCAAATGTTGGAGATTATTGGGATGCTGCTACTATTGATAAGATAATAGAGTTATTGCATGAATATCAGGACTTGTTTCTGACCAATTTTACTGATATGAAGGGAATTAAAGGGTCTATGGGAGAACTAAGGATCCCTTTGAAACCATATGCAAGCCTAGTCAAACAGAGACCCTACAGACTAAACCCTAAGTATAAGGAAAAGGTGAATATTGAGCTTGATAGAATGTTGGAAGTAGGAATTATAGAACCTGTCAAAGAATCATAATGGATTAGCCCTATGGTGGTACAATACAAGAAGACATAAGAAATTAGGATCTGTGTAGATCTCGGGAAGCTGAACAATGCCTGTTTACATGACCCCTTCCCTACACCATTCACTGATGATGTGTTAGATAATGTGGGAGGCCAGGAGGTATATTGTTTTACAGATGGATCATGTAAACAGATCGCCTATGTTATAGAAGGAGGCATTGCATAGCTGAAGACTTTGAATGGAGAATGGAAGGAAGGATTAGTGAATGGGAGCTGGTTGAAATTGTATTTTGACAACTAGATGCCTCATAGTTCTCAGTAAAAGAATGAGGAAAAGGGGATAGGTACTTGGTGCAATTGAAACTGGGTACCAGACACAGAAAATACAGTCTGCACAGGGAAGGAGAGGAGGCATAGAGCAGAAAGCAGAGGCTTCACTGCGCAGTCTGAAGTTGAAGTAAAACAGAAAGGTCATATCTAAAGTGCCTCAGGACGAGTCACATGTGAGTGTTGGGGGCCTGTTTTCCCTTGGTTATGAAAGTAAGAGAAGATCAAGGAAGAAAAGGCAAAATGTGAACTACGCGGAAGACATAGTAACTGTTACTGGGTCAAAGTGAGAAAAAGAGAAGAAAATACAAAGCGAAGTAAAAGGAAGAAATTCGTTGGACAAAGAGATTGAGGATGACAGATCAACAAGGAAGAAGGATAGTGGAAAACTCAACCAGTGGAAAAAGCCATCGTTGGATGCTTTGGATCACCACACGAGAAGGAAGGAAAGATAGGTTGGTGAAGCCATGAAAACATGGGTCAAGTTGACCTAGTGTTTTAGACACCTAGGGTTTTGGTATCTAGGGTTTTGACACCTAGGTTATGGCCTAAGGACGTCGGTGAGTGATTGTAATGTATAAATAGAGGTCTAGAGGACCTGGGTTGGGTTTTTGTTGGTATTATGATTGTTGTTGTTGTCTTTGTCATTGTGTAATTGAGTGAGTGATATTGTGTGAGAAAGAAGTGTTGAGTACAAGAGCCTTCTATATTGTAAGATCTTCAGTTGGGTGCGAAGATCAACCTTGCAACTGGGTGCATAGGGAGGGGAGAGACATAGAGGAGAAGAAAGAAGATATGCTATCTAAGAGCATAGACAAGAACTGTATGCTTCATCTTAATATATTATAAGCACAGTTCTGTGGACGTAGCCCTAGAGAGAGGGTGAACCACGTATATCTTGTGTCGTATATGTGATTGGTGTTCTGTTCTTAGTCATTGATCTATTGTTATTGCATTATTGTGTTAGATTTG
Source organism: Picea engelmannii (assembly GCA_009831015.1). Lineage (NCBI taxonomy): Eukaryota > Viridiplantae > Streptophyta > Pinopsida > Pinales > Pinaceae > Picea > Picea engelmannii. The sequence continues at coordinate 529,312 of ML789455.1, forward strand.
ATAGATCGTTGTGTGGAGTATATCTAAGTTGATAAGTGATCTATGCATGATGTATTATTCTAGTGTTGGATCCACTTGATATTCCCCTTGGTTGTAGACATCTCTATCCTGCAACCCCCTCATACCTTCTTCCAGTGAGACTGCATCTTCTTCGTAGGTGTTGTCGAAAGGGCCAGTAGTTAGGTCTTGTTGGTGTGCTCTTGGAGATGAACCCTGGGTCTTCCCCTATGCAAACAGTTCCTGTAGCCAGCGACACTAACCAAGACTTTTCATGTTTGCTTCTCGACAATTGCAAGCTTTCCACCACTCTAGGATATATATAACTATGGCTAGCCCCTGAATAAATTAAAATAGTAAAGGAATGGTTGTTAATAATACATTCCACTTCAATCATGTGCAACTGGTATTCATCTTGCCTGTTGTCCAGGGATGTGTAGATCCTTCGCATTCCACTGCCCATGTCCTCCACTATTTCAGCATGTCGTACATTGTGGACAACTCTCAATTTATCATTTTTGTGGGGGCAATATATGTACCTATGGTTACCTTTACAACCCCAACATTCCATAGGTAATGGTCTTGGCATTTTCCCACCTACTTCCACCTTCCTGGACTCCCTTAAAGATGGTTGTCCTTGAGGACTGTTTCTGAAAATGGGTGGCTTAGTTCCCTTCTTCCTCTGATCCATATGGAATTTCTTCTTGTCTTCCCAAGCCTTCTGAAAAGTAGGCTTCTCTCTTTTCTTCTCATATAAGCATTTCTCTCTTTTTATCGTTTCTTCCATAGTTTTTGGGTCATCATACTAGATCTTGTCCCCAATGGAAGGTGGCAGTCCACTTAGATACCTTTGAATCTTGACAGTCTCATCTTTGATGAATGGAACATACTTTAGTAATTCCAAAAGCCTTCATTCGTATTCGTCAATGGTCATGCTACCCAGCTTGAGTTCAAAGAACTCTTTCATCTTTCTATCATAGTATCTTTTAGTCAATTATTTATTCTCGAAATATCTCTTGAATTCTTTCCAAGTGATATCTTTCTCTCTAATGTGTTGCACCTGCACAAGTTGATCCCACCACATGGATGCTTTTCCTTTCAATTGATACATCAAAATTCTTCCTTCTGCATGAGAGGAATAAATCTGCAGTTGGAAATGTTTCCTCATGTCAAGCAACCATGTTTCGGCATCTTCCTCCTTCTTTTGTTCTCCATCAAACATAGGAGGCTTACTATTTTTCATTTCTCCCTTTAGTTCATCCACTCCATATCTCTTGTGCTTTATGTTAGGATATGGGCTTGAACTACTGTGTGCCCTCCTCTTGGAGCAACCTTGGGAGTGATGATGATGTTTACCAAAACTCCTTGATCTTCTTCCCTCGGAAGTCGGGTGACTCCCGGTTTTGCTCGAGTCTCTCTCCTGGTCCAAATTATTTTCTATTTTCTCTAGACTCTTCATCAACTTTAAGTTGAATTCACCTTGTTTATCCTAAGCTTTCCTGAGCTTTCTTCTATCTGTTCGGTGAGTTTGGGCACGTTTCTACAATTTTTCAATGATCTTCATCATATGCCCTTCTTTATCTATCTCTTCTCCATGCTCATTGGAGTTCGACCCTTCAACTCACAAATGAACATCCGTCCCTTTAGCTTCGTTCTCTGAACTGGAATAATTATGTGTCTCTTCCATTTCTCCATGCTTAGTAGTAGCTCTATCTGGTTCTAGCACTCGTTAAAATTCTTCAAACACAACGTGCAGACAACTAGAATTTCTCAGGCCACCAAACCTTAACAAGTTACCCAGAATTCATAGACAAATATGACTCAAGAAAACGTTCAGTTTTCATTCTTTGTGATTCTCATTCAATCAAGAATCCCCACAGATTTCTACTTTCAGAACTCTTCTCTGCTAAGTTTTCAAGCACTATCCCCTTTCTCTCAGTTCCCCAACCCATGCGACCATGGGTTGTGACCAAGCGTGTACTTGGGCCTTCAACCTTCAACTTTGGAAGGTTTTCCAACATAACACAACAGTCACTCGGAGTTCTGAATTACCAAGATCACGTAGTAGGGTGGATCAATGGTCCACATCTACCCAGCATCCAATGGCTAACACTAGTTTTGGAACCTCAGGCGTCTGAGTTCCAAGACTTCGGGACTTCGGAAGATTTCACATCCGCACACCCCGAACACTTCCACGACACTTTGTTGACATCATTACGTCACATCACTTACACTTTTCCAAATTGCAAGGGCATGCAACAGTGGTTTGGAGTAACCCACCTTTCATCTCGCAATTCTTCTGATGCTCACACATAAACTCTCGGTGAAACCGCGGTTTGGATTGCACGACCACCTTGGTTAATTAGCTTACATGCAACTTGGGTCCTCGCAATGCCTTTTGGTCGTTGATCTTGATGTATCATTATCAACGCCACTGTGAGTCCTTCAACCTTTAACTACATTATGTAAACTTGGGCCCCACTAACCCTACTCACACAGGATGCCACATGGCAGAATACTAGTGACTAACTCGTGGCCCAATCAGATGGGTGTCACACGTCATGTTCAATATGGGATTTCAAACTTCTACGGGTTTGAAACCCACTATCACGTGGCACACATCACATGTGTCCACATCCATCCAAGTGACGTCATCGTGACTCACTACTTTGGCTCTTTGGGATCTTTTTCCCTTCACCACTGCGTTTGACCTTTCAACATTTTCTTGATCCAACAGTCGATCTCTCCTCTCCAGATCTATGGTGTAGATCCACTTCAGAGCTTCAGGTTTCAACCCTTCTCTTGTTTCTGGCATCAGACTTCACTGGAGTCGTGAGGTCCGAAGGGCTTCCGGTTTAAATCCTCTGCACCTTCCCCAAATCTGACTGTTGTAAGGGATTTCCCTTCCTTCTGAACAGATCCTGCAGTGCAGAACAGACTCTATTACTCTACGAATTTCCAAAGGAATTCATGGCTAAATTCCTCACACCACTATGAGATCTGACGTCCGTGAATGATTCTCCTTCTCCCGATGGATACTATGGCTCCAACACCCCAAGTGTTGAGCTCTCTCTCTCTCTTTGTGGTCAAATACCACGCCATATACGGTTTTATTCTACCGCTACTCCTCCTAAGCTTCGTAACATGACCAAGTAACCCCTTGGCACTTAGAAACACTCTAAGGTTCGAAATTGGTTCCATCCAAACACCATTTACACTCGAAACCTTGGGTCCAAAGACAAATTATCCGACCCATCCAGGCTCAGCGTTGAAACTATGGCTCTGATACCATATTGTAACATCCCCGGCCATCAACCCCACTGTTGGGCAACGCTACTACGCGGAAACATTCTCATACATATATACTTATAAATAATATGCATTAAATCAAATTAACACATTTAACATGTATTTACTGCTGTCATACAGAATTAAACAAAATTAACAGCAATTCAAACTCGCAACGAATTACCTGATAACATTTAAAGACACAGACACACATCACATATAAATTAAGTACAAAAATTAATACTTATCTTTTAAATTGGCATAACACCACCAACTACATGCAGACCTTCCACAAAGATCCTAGCCTTAGACTTTGCTTCTCATCACTCTCAGCAGTATGTCACCCTCGAGTTGGGACTAAGCTCCATCGGGAAAGGGAATCCTACTCTAGGAAAGGTCAACGGAAGACACACAATTTATGAGGAAGGGTTCTCTCCTAGGAGCCACTTATTCCCACTGCTCACATACTCTCATTCCCCACATGCCTATCCCACCCTAGGAGTATACACCTTCACTGTCACCAAGACATTCCTTCGGTTTCTAAACCTCCCTTGCCTTGGGCTTCAACAATAGGTTGGACCGGAATTCTCCAAGCTCTATGGAAGCTACAGGACCCCTTCCAGGATTTCTCACTCCCTCCGTGCACTCTCTCACCTAGAGGGAGTTTCTCACATGCCTAACAACCTGCCTCTTCAACCACAACCACCTCTCTCACCTGGAGTGAGTGTTGCACATAGGCCTGACAACCTTCTTCTTCATCTCTCTTCCAACACAAGGAGGATAACAAATGGCTTAGATAGGAACAAATGAAGGTAAAAAATCACACTCAGCAACTATGTGGCCACAAAAACCCACAGTTAACACACACACGGCATAGACAATTATGATTTGCTTAGGTTTCTTAGAATAAAGAAACCCAAATAGTTAAGCGCATACTTAGATTTTCAGTGTGGATAAACCGGTTCACAGGACACACAGGAGATACGGCTCAGTCCACGATTTTTCCATTGGTTTTTAGGGTGCATGATAGGAAAATTATGTAGAGGTCGATGATGGAGATCAGACAGAGAGACTGGATGGAATTCATGGGAATACATCGGTAGATCAAAGAGGTCTCACAGATTCATTTTTCAGAGCTGTGTGAGTTATGCAGAAATCAGACACCCAATCCAAATGATTTAGATAGTGGATGGAAGAATGGAGGATGAACCCCAAACTCAACTGACACTTCAGATTTTAACTACATGTGCCCAGGTCGACACTTGTCTTACTGGAGCTGAATGCGTTCTCTTTTGCACACGTTGGAGTTACATGCATTGCCTCTCCCGGGACTTAGGATAAAACATGTTTTTTCACCCAACTTTAGAATAATAACAAAATATTATTCTCAAGGATTTAAGCCCCTAAGCTTAGGCCCTCTTTCCAACCTTTCAACCCCCTTTCCCTTACCCATTCTATGGAATCTTATTCCCCCATCAATATTTCTTCGTGGTCGGTCGGTACACAATGATGTTTATATATTATATTAATGATCTGCATAATTACATATACAAAATTAGGTTCATTGCCTTAATACTTAGGCTCTCCGGCCTAATAAACACATAAGCCCACCAACTTATCAATACTCGACTCACCAGCCTACAAAACATGATTACAATTCATAAACATGATTACAATTCATAATATAACTGGGGCACTACCGGGTAATATTACAAGGTAAGTTGAGTCTTGCATTATAGAGTTGGTGCTCTTGTAGAGTTGTACTCTATTCAGTTGTTTCTAATAACCCAAGGATTGTAGTCTGTAATAAAAAGAAAATTGTACATACATCTTGTGTTCCTTGTGATGATGATTTGTTGATGATATATTGTTGATATATGTTGTTGATATATGCTCACTCTTAACTGATTATAAATGACAACAATAAGTAATGACTTAATGGTGATTGCTAGCTAATGAGTTTTTTGAAGGGGAAGTTTTTGTAAAAGAGTCCTACATTGTTCACCCCTCCCCCTCTTAGTGTAGTCGGTGTGTCCAACAATTGGTATCAGATCCTACCTTCACTATAAGCCTTAAAAATCTTGGAGGAGATCCATATACAAACAAATGGATGATTAAGTTCCAATCCTTGATGAGTAAAACTATTCTACTTGGAGAATATAAATGAGAGTGCATCTGAAAGAGATGGGAGTGGGTATTTGGAAGGCAACCATTGGTGGATTAGTTTATTTGAAGAACAAGTCAAAGTTTGCATCTCAAAGGGAAGGAAAGAAGAATGACACACTAGCTCTCAAGACCATTCTTAGTGGACTCTCAAGTCCTATCAAAGAGAGCATAGGACAATGCAATTTCGCCAAGGATCTATGGCTAAATCTAAAGGAGACATATCAAAGTGAGAAGGGAAATATTGAAGACCACTCCATCAAGATCATACAAGGTAAAGAATCATGTGATGATGTTGGAAAAAAGGAAGATCTTGAAGATATTTCAAATGAAGGTAAAGAATCTCCAAAAACCCTTGATTCAAAATGTGATGATATTGAATTTTTCTCTACAAGTGAAGAAGAAAATCTAGAAATAGTTTGTATAGAATCAATTGATTGTTATCCCATGGAAGAAGTAGAAGAAAAACTATTGGAGCTTAAAGAGAAAGTTGAAAGATGTCTATATGAATATAGCAATGACCACTATTATATAGACTATAGCTATTTTTCGGATAACACTAAAAAGTTTTTTAAGAAGAGTCATAGGCACATCTTGAAGTTAAAGGAAATGCTCAAAGAACTAGAAGAGAATAGTAAGACTCAATTAGAAGAAAAGGAAGAAGAGATCACAAGACTAATGAATGAAAAATAAGATAAGAAGGTAGATGATGAGATTAGCAAAAGTTTTGAAATTATTGATCATCTCAAGACCCAAATTGAAGAATCCAAAAGGGTAGAGGAACTATTGAAGAATAAAGTAAATTAAAAGGAAGAGTCATGTCACAAGTTAGAAGTTGAAGTTGTTGATCTTAGAAAGAAAGTAGAAAAGTCAAACAAATTCTTGAATAGCTCACAAATCTTGAATGAGATCTTGGAAAGTCAAAGATCACCATATGATATATCAGATATTGGATACAAGGGAGAAGCTACACATATAGAAGCAAGCACCTCAAAGAAGCATGAGGTAAGTCCCTCACTCTCAAAGGATGAAGATAATGTTACAAGTCAAACATCTATACAAGGGAAGGGAAGTTTCAAAAGAACAAAGCAAGGAATACATCAAGAAACCATCCTTACACCTCAAAGAAGATGGACACCAAAGAAAAGGTATAAAATTATTTTTCATGGTCAATGTTATTCATGTAATGAATATGGTCACAAAGCTTTGGAATGAAGATATTATACAAGGAGAGAAAATGGAAGAATTCATAACACCATAAGGTGTTGGAGATGTGATCAAGTAGGACGCATTGTTTTTCACTATCACAACATGAGATGCTACAATTCTAGTGGATTTGGCCACAAATCGTAGGATTGTTGGAACACGAGAAGAAGGTCCATGATGAGGAATTCATATAGCATGACTAGAAGAAGGAATGAAGTAAGGAAGGGAGACATCTTTGAAAATATGGAAGCTTGGAGCTCAAGTTCTGAGAAGCAGGGACACCTTCAGAAGTGGGTGAAAAATACTGAACAACCAGAGAAGAATGGAAACCTTAAGGGAGGCTCAAGTGTGTCATCTACTGAAGCATACGCGAGTGACAATGGTAATAGTTCTGTACATACACAAGCTGACCTTGAATAGGTCGCGTACATACACAAGCTATATGTGCAGCATGCCGCGTATATGTGGTAAATCCTAAGGAAAGGGGCTATGCACATTGGTTGCAGCTTGATGTGATGGTATAACTCTGTGATGCAGGGTCTGACATAGTTTATTGTAGGTTCTGACATTGTTTGTTGCAAGTTTTCATGATTACATATTGGATTATGTAAGGTGATGATATAAAATAAAAGGCCATCTTGGATGCATGGCACTAACCTATGAGTATGGATTGAGGCATTTTCTGTTGAATAACAATATTGGTTATGATAGTGAAGTTATGGCACCTTGGTTATGTGATATATCTTGATGATGCTAGATAGAGATGTCATTGATCTATTGAAGAACACTACTAGTACATGTATTGTTGGATGCTTAGTATTTGCTGAATTAAATGGAAGATTGAGGTTGATCTGTTGGGGTACATGGATGGTACATATTTTGAGTTTCATTGATATATGTTATGATGTATTATTGAAGCATTTTTGTTGGATATCTTTGTGCATGCATTTGGCATATGGTTGGACTACATATTGGGACATGTAGTTGGTGACTTGATGAGGTGATCATGTTGTACATCATTGATGAGTTTGATCTATAGTTGATGCATGATTGATACACTTCTAGTACATTAGTAGAGGAACCTACTAGTAGTTTGATTGGCACATGTTTTGTGGATTTGGAATACATGCATTGGTGCATGGTTGATGTACTTTCTTGGTACAAGTAGTGATACATGTTGATGTACATGTTTGATACAATCATAGATGGTATATGTTTGGATGATAATACTTGGCTAAAAGTACACCATTGTTAGATGCATGTGCTTGGCATATTGGTATATGCACATGGTTGGCATGTTGATGGAGGCATATGATTGGTATAATATTGGCACATGCTTTGGTACATGATGTATTTGTTCATTCATTGATATATCATTTGCGTCATGATGTTTGGTATGGCATGAGTTTGATGCATGGACAGGTCCAAGGATCATCATGTGGTATCATATTTTTCATTTTGCAGAGAATATAGGGGGATACATACCCATAGGGGGAGTCATTCTTCTTCCCATGATTTTATGAGGAGATATTTATCAGATGCATACTTGGTAAAATAGCCCTATATTTGAAGAAAGAGCACAAATGCATAATTCTAGGGGGAACAATGGTCACATGGGGAGTATGAGCAATGCATTTTCAGCATTACATCAGAGTGATATTGCTTGTTCAAAAAGGGGAGAGATTATTTATGAAGGGGGAGCAACCCTAAGGAGAAGCAGGGGGGGCATCCCTTAGAGGAGAATGACCCTTTCCATTGATGTCAAAGGGGGAGAGATAGTCACATTGATGTGATCGATGACTATTGATGTAGAGCATGTCTTGTCTACATGTTGACATCAATGATTGGTGTTGACATCAATGTTGGCATTTCCATCAATGCCAAAGGAGGAGATTGTTGGATCATGTTGTCATTGATGCCAAAGGTTTAAGGATTGATGTCAAGTAATTAATTGATGTCAAGTGATTAATTGATTCCAAAGGTTAATTAATTGATTAAGGTTAAAGGATTGATGCCAAGGAATTGATTAATGCCAAATGATGATTGAATGATGTCAAAGGTCAAAGGTTTGATGTATACATGTCTTATCATAGTATATTGATGAAGATGGATCAATGAGTTGTAATTGATACATGATGCATAGATGAAGATCGATCGATGTGGTTTCATTGGTATATGATGCATTGTTGAATTGATATGTATTTTCCTATCATGGTTGATAAGGTGTACAAATGGATGAAAACCAAAGTGGTCCCCTTATGGTGAAATTACTCACGGGAAGATGCTTTGAGGTTGAATTATCCTTGAAGTATGGTTATGCTGCTATGTGGAATAATGAGTTGAATATCAGTGAATTTGTCAGTGGAATTATCCTAGATGGATAGTGTTTTTCATGCCATTTTCCGGTGGTATGTGGAATGTCACATAAATCCTCATGATTTGAGAGTTATGGCCTTACAAAGTTGGAGGACCCTCATATGTAGGCTTGAAGCCCCAAAAGGTCAAAGAAGTCAAAGAGATTGCAAAGAAGAAATTATTTAAATGGTAAAGAAAAGTGAAAAAGTCAAGCATGAATAATTAAATTGGAGAACTTTCTATTTATGGAAAGTGGTTAAACTAGAAATAGGCTAGGTAACATAGAAGTAAGTTAAGTGACCTAGAAATAGGTTAAGTGACCTAGAAGTGGGTTAAGTGACCTAGAAGATGCTTCTAAGGAAGCTATTTGGAGAGTACAAATAAGAGGCAAGGGTCTCTTGTGTAAATGTATCTTTTGTGTATCTTGTGTGAATCAAGTGTGCATCTCTTGTGTATCTCTTGAGCATGTATTGAAGATCTATTCTGAGAGAAAGAAAGATTGGAGGATCTCATGGACACATCAAAGTTTTGGCAAGTCTGAAATCGTGACTCCAAAAATTTTGGAAGCTCAGAAACCCTAGTTTCTGAGGTATACGCGGGTTGTAATGAGCCAAGGTGCGTACATACATGGGATGAATGAGGACAGGGAATGTATAGTCGATGAAGTCATGTAGACTTGTGTGTGAGTTGGTGCCAAGCTCTTGAAGACTGAAGCAGGTTCCAGATCTACATTCTATGGGATCAGATCTGCCATAGAAACTCTGATATGGTTACATTGTTGTCTTGATGGATACTCTTGTTTTTTTTGTAGTGAATGCTTAAGGCATTCTTGGTATGGTTGATGGACTGAGAAACACTCTTATGATTCAATATTGATATGATTGCTATAGTATACTAGTTGATTATACATGATTGAGTAGCATTCATATTGCATGGTTGAGGAGCATGAGTAAGTTGTTGGAGAGCTTGGATGTGTTGTGAATTATTGTGGATAAGATGTGACAGTGAAATACATAAGAGAATGTGATTTAAGGTTGATATGATCTAAGTGAGTGATGAAAAGAAAACCCTAATTTCTCATAAGGTATACGCAGGTTGTAGTACAGACTGCCCACGTACATATGCAAGTTGTACTATTGGTAGGGCGCATACATACACATGTTGCACTATCGACAGGTCGCGTACCTGTTGACAGATTAACATCTATTGAGGATTGTTTCCTCATCTCAGTTGGTGCTGAGGATGTAAGTTGATTCTTGAATTATAGAGCCGGTGCTCTTTTAGAGTTGTACTCTATTCAGTTGGTGTTGATAACCCAAGGATTGTAGTCCGTAATAAAAACAAAATTTTACATACATCTTTTGTTCCTTGTGTTCCTTATGATGATGATTTTTTGATGATATATGTTTCTGATATATTCTCACTCTTAACTGATTATAAATGACAACAATAAGTAATGACTTAATGGTGATTTCTAGCTAATGAGTTTTGTGAAGGGGAAGTTTTTGTAAAAGATCCCTACATTTTTGAAGCCCCCCCCCCCCCTCTCACTGTAGTCGGTGTGTCCAACAATATTATCATATCTGTAAACCAATAGGAAAAAATTGAAGCTCTGATTTCTGGGAAAAATCAGAGCCGAGGATTTGAAGGAGAGAGGGAGTACATGGGAACATAGAAGGACTTATGCTCATCTACTTCAGTCGTCTACTTTGGACAAAATATGGTATTTTTCTCAGGTGCTTGAGCCATGAAGGAAAATGAATCAAAGGGATCTCAGATGGGTGAAGAATAAAGTTCATCCAGAGATCATAGGATGAGATATTTATTGGACTCAAGGACTCAAGGATGAAGAAAAGAAGACTTTTTTCTCAATGAGATCTCAGAAAGGGGTGAAGAAGGAATTTCACCTAGAGATCTAATCAGTACAAAGGAGAAGAGAATCCATACAAGCAATCATAATAATTCCATGAGCAGTAGAGAGATATGTTGGCAAGGACATATCTAGGCAGTAGAGAAGTTGTAGGTACAAGATCATACAACAACAATAGAGGTGCCAGGTTTCATGTATGGGATATTTCTCACTAGATAGATGACACACATAGAATGAGTGAGTAATATATCATTGAGCGGATGGAGAATGAATTTCATTCAATTCTGTATGGAAGTGTTCGAGGAAAGGAGAAAAGTGGCAGCAAGGGAGATTGTAGCTAACTAGCAAGATCAAAGGACTAATATTAGGGTTTGTAGTGCTTGGTTATTTGTTGATTTTTTTTCCTCAGGTGAACCATTATCACAAGATGGGGGCATGTAAAGGGATCCAAGGGGATCTTGGATCATGGGTCGATGTCAATGGAATAGAACCTGGAGAAGGTAGCTCTGAAGTTTGAGCAACTCAAAGGGAGTTATCTTTCAGGTTCATGTGGGAAGGAGAAGCCTTCCAAGTCAGTCAAGAAGGAGTAATGGTACTAGATGGCCATGTAGGATGCTCAGGAGTAGGAGACTTCTAGGTGTTATAACCCTAAATTTCACCACACATGCTTACCTGGCATCAGGCCAACTCATATCCCTTCTTTGCCAAAACTCTGTTGAACAACTCTTTGAAAATCCTCTTGTGTAAAGGCCCATGTGCCCTAACCCATTACTGCACACGTGTACACGCTAGCAGACTCACAACAACCTATGTGTACCTACCAAAGCACAAAAAAAGGAAAGTTTCCGACGGAACAAAAAGATATGGGTCAGTTAACTGAAACTCCCGGCCATGCATGGCCGAGGGTTTGTCCAAAACCCTAGCTCCTTCTAGCCTATAAAAGAAGGGGTAGGGGTACCATTTGGAAGAGGAAAAAATATAGCGAAGAAAATCTGCCCATTTACGTATTCCATTGTCCCAACCCTTTAGCCTTTCCTCATGCCAAAGGAGATTTAACGCAAAGTAGTTGAAGGACAGAAGAAGAGGAGCCCAGGATCAGGTTCAAGGAGTGGTGGCCGTTCTCAGCTTTTGTAAGTTGATTCACTTTACATAATAAAAAGAATTATTTTCCCATCTCAATCCATGAGCTATCTATGATTCGATTGGTTTATGTTTGATTTCTAACCCTTGAGTATAGAAGTAGCATGTATGCATAGTTGTTCTTTGTCTTGAGTGCAGGTCATCTTTGGAAGGAGCAGTGCAAACAAGTAATCAAGCACAACGAACGATCTACATCGAACGTCGGTAATAAGGTAGGTGGTCATTTTCCATGCATTTACTGAGAAAAAGGGATTTAAATCTTGGGATGTAGGTAAAAAAGTAGTTTCTATTCGGTCAAATCTGCATGCAAAGTCAGACCCTAATTTGCTAGTCGGTAGGGTGTTTTCCCAACAACAAAATTGGCGACCATACTGGGGAAAATACTCTTTAGGGTTCCTGGATTTATTTGAGTTTTTGGGTAGTTTAGAGACTAGGTTTTCTGTTTTTTCTTTGCCTGTCTTTTTCTTTTATTTCTGTAAGGTCTGAGCTAGCAGGGAGTCTGGTTTTCCATACCATATTTCCCTAACCTTTGCTTGACTGTATTTTTCAGGACACACAGAGGTACACGCGGTCTGCAGAAGGCCTGAATGCGTGTACCCGTGCCCTATCCTCTGACAGCCCACATGTGAATGATATCTGTAGAGATAGCAGTAGCGTGTAGGAGGTCAGAGAACCTTAGAGGCAGTCCTCCTCTTCCCTATCAGAATCAAACATTCTCAGGGGGTTTTCTGGACTCTTGTTTGAGTCTTTCTTGTTAACAGTCCTATCTCAGATTGCCTTTTTTGCCTTATTATGTTTCCTAGTATTATTTGTTTTTTCTGTTAGAAAGAGTATCCAAGCCTACAAGGGATACTGGTTATCAATACCAGAGGCCTCTTCCTGGTATGGACTGTCTGTTTTCATATTTTTTCTTAGAATTTAGATATACACGCGGCATGTACAAGGTCATCCCACGTGTACACGCTCTCTGTCTTTGGTCAGCACGTGTTTGCATGCGTGTTGTTTGAGTGATAGTAGCGTGCTTGTACAGGCTACTTTTTGTTCAGGTTGGGGCAGTCATCCCCTCCTTTGATAAGAAGTATTCCTCTCAGGTGTTTGAATCTATGTTTGAAAAATCAGTATCTTAGGCTTCATCTTACCCTTAGCCTACTTTTTCTTAGTTCAAAGTTGAAAGAAAAATAGAAAAAAAAAAAAAAAAAAATTATGGTTTTTAGACAAGCGTGAGAGTCATTGTTTTTTCAATTGCCTTTGTGTGATTCTTTAATCTGATTCTTTTCGATCCGCACTTTAATCCATAATTGTTTTTCTTGGTTTTTTTCTTGTCGGTATTTTCCCTTTCTTGCTTTACTAGCATGTAAATTAAAAAAAATCTCTTTTCATTTTCTTCTTTGGTTAAAGAATGTGTTTCTGCATCATTAGCTAGGGAAAAGTCTTCTATTTCGTAAGTTTTTGCAATGCACTTAGATGATAAGTATCTCATAGTCGAGCGAAATTCCTTTGAGTTTGCTGTCCAAAATCTTAGGAAAAATTTTTAAAAATATTTCTTTGTGAAAAGCTGTTGAAATTTTGCATTTCGTAAAAGTTTTTTTTGTTTCCATCTTTTTCATTTATTCGTTCTTTCGTCTTTTACACATCATCAGTTTCACCCTCATACCCCTCGATGTAATACAAATCCATAAAAACAACGCTAATTTTAAAATCTACTAGACTTTTATGTTTGTAGGGTTCACAAACTAGTTCAGGACTAGGGCCTTGGATTAGGTTGGAGAGGAAATTCTTCAAGGCCATTCAAAACCAAACATTAGATTTTGCGATAGGGAGTGTCTAAGTCCAGTTTCTTGGAAGTTATCTGGGACCCCCCTCTAACATAGGGGATAAACATGAGGTTATGTGCGGAAAGGTAGCGGAGATAACCCCTCCAAAGCCGGACCAATCGTAGTGGAGAACACATATAGAGGGCTTCTTTTGGGATTCCGTCATTTGCATTTTCCACGGGGCTTCATGGGTCTCGAATCCATTCGAGGTCCTCAGTTGTCTTCCAGACCATTTTCTCTCGATACCCTTGATAGGTTTCGGGCTCGATACCCTACTCATTGTGGTCTACCCAACTTTCGACTGTACCCGCCTGGTGACTGTTCGCGTGCTGGCAACCTAGTTGCCAATCTTTCTAGGGACATACACAGGTGACTGTGAGGGTATACCATGGTACCTAGGACAGACATCGGGCTATTCTTTGCAGAGTATGCCTGGAGGGTGCTTTCGTGTTTGAGTTTCACTTGCACCGGTAAGTTTCTCTAGTGTTGGTTGTTGTAACTATTCTTCCAAATAGTTTAGTGATTGCTTGTCTTATCTCTTAGGGGATTCTTTTTTAGTGTGTGTTACTTTTGAACATTTAGAATACCTTAGCGTGTCTTGGATATTCTCACACAGTGGAGGATCCCGAGCTCCACCGGTCATGAAGGCTTCTTGGCCTACCGCCGGTTACATTGGAGCCACCCCCGCCACCATTAAGGCGGAAGCTAGACCAACAAGGGTCTTTTAAAGCGACCGGATTACAAACCTTTGTGCCCGAACAAGTCCCGAAGGAATCAACTATTTTGAACCTTGAAGCAGCCGCTCTCAGCTCGGTTGAAACCCCAACCACTGATATCTTGGCACCGGTTATTGTACCAATCCAATTTCACGAACGCCAGACAGTGCCTCACATAGCAATTCAAATAAATGTTGTTACTCCTTCTGGGATTTCCTCAATTCCCATCACAGTTTCCACCACAGGAGAGTCATCTCCTAACCTACCATCGTCGGTCCGAGCCACCATGGTCTCTGCCACAACTACGTCGCACGATGGACCGAACCCGTCTATGGCGGCGGCCAAAACCCCCTTCACACCTAGTGCGACAGGCCCTCCATTCTCATACAATATGCCTAGTTTGGGTACAAGTCCTGTACTAACCTACTCCACTTTACAGACTTTGGGTCTGGGGGCAGGGAGCTCTAGCACTCTTCTGCAAGGTCACCTTGGGGGCACTCCTATCCCTTTTAACGCTTTTCCTTACGCAGGAGATCGTATCCCTCCTTCATCCCCTTTTCTTGGTGGTTTGCATCAACAGTCCGTCGGGAAGCCTACACACACTAGTTTATTTGGAGCAAGGAGTCAGGGACCCCCTTCGCACAGTATGATGGTAGGTTCAACACTGTTTTCTTGGAACGGAACGGTTGGTAACAACACTTTCTCGTTAGTCTCTTTCCCATCTGGGGGCAACCCCATTTTTGGACAATCTACTCCTATGCAGGGTACTATTCCTGCACAGGGGGCACACATAGCAGGAACTTGGAATTCAGGAAAAGGATCCATTCCCTCCTCTGGAATGTTGTTCTGGGGTAATTCTTTCAACAGTCAATGGAAACCCGGGTAGACCACTATGCCTCTCCCCATAGGATCGACATGGGGTAATCCTTCCCAAAGTCTTGCGAATACAATGCATTCCCAACACTCTATGTCCTTTTTGGGAAATCAGTCGATGATGTCTCCACAGATGCAAAAAACATACGCTAGTCAGGGCCATGGTTTCTACCAGAAACTGGGCCAGCAACCAAACGTTTCCTGGCAACCTAGTGCCAGTCAAACTCCATGACCATTTTTCCCAGGTTATCAGCAGCAGCCCAAACTACCATTCCTAGCAACTTTACACTTGCCAAATTTGACAAGGTTGTTAAATGATCCTATTTGTTACGATCCACGTTGGCCTCCTATGCCGACAAAGTTTCCTTCGGACATTCCAAAGTTCGAGGCCAAGCCTAATGAAGATCTAGGTGATCAAGTGACTACCTTTCATCTTTGGTGCTCATCTAACTCATTGAAGGATGACTCTGTACAGTTGTGATTGTTTCAACGTACTCTTATTAGGAGTGTCGTGAAATGGTACATCGAGCTCGATCGCTCAAGATACTCTTCGTTTGGCAAACTGGTGATGGACTTCCTTAACCATTTCCAGTTACCTGTGAGATACGACGCTGGCACAAAGATGCTCCCCAATTTCGAACAGACAATAGCGGACCATATCTATGATCATATACGAGAGTGGAGACGTCGGAAGAGTTTAATCAAAGTACTAGTCCCTCCAGCATTCCTACTTGAGAGGTTCCTTAAGTCTTTGGTCCCATAGTTATCCAAAGACATTGTGACATCCAGAGTTTTCTCTGAGGAAGATGCCATCATGAGGGCTCAACAATTTGAGCTCATCTATTCTCAGTCTGGTTTATTATACAACATCTTGCCAGATGCGCCACGTTCGATACTCGATAAAACTAGATAGAGAGCTGGACCACATGCCAATGGTATTGTTGGTTCAGCACAAACAAAGCTCGCTGAGAAATTGACAAAACAGTTTCAATAGTTATCCATACAACACACAACATCCAACCAAACTACTGCTTTGGCTGCTCCCCCTACCCAAACATCGGAAGTACACTCCGTGCAGTCGACTAACCCAAAGCCCACCTAGCAACCTAAAGGGAAGAAAAAACAATGAAATAAGGGTAAGGGGGATAAAAAAACCACTGATAATGCTGGTGGGGACAACACGGAAAAATGGAAGGCAAGGTATCCATGCAACTTGTGCTCGAAAGACCACCCGAACCATCTTTGTCCTCGACTTGCAGAGGCTCAAATGTTTGTCACACAACAACAACAAGCAGTGTTGACTAATCCCTTTCAACATGGGCAAAATCTAACTCAAGCCTCTACAAGCACATAAGGGGGCAGCCAAGAAACCTTCCCACCTCCAAACAATCCCTCATCTACGAACGTATATATGGTTAGGCACGATGCTTTCATATCAACTAGAGTGCACGACTATAGTAAACGAAGCGCTTCTGAGAAGGGTAAAGAAGATGATATCCCATCTCTTCCTCTACATATTGAGAAGACGTTGGGAGAAACAATGAAACGCATTCCAAAGGGTGCATTTAAAAAGGCTTCTCACAATCCAAACACAAGGGCCACCCAGAATTACTCTGTGGTGGAGGATTCATCACAAACCCCTTGAGTGATGTCTTCTTTGAAGGTCCTCCAAAGTTTCCATGCTCAGAGGAAAGCCTTCTTAACTGCTTTGGGCTCTACCGAGACTTGTAATCCAGGCACCATCATGTTAGATACAACTGACTTAAAACCTCGTCTGCCTTACCACGTAGCATTTCAGATAGAAGTGGCTCATCCCACAAAAACTTTTACTCGGAATATCTTTTGCACGGTGGTCGACGAGGGTGCCTCGACATGCGTTATGTCATTAGCATGCTGGAAGGCCATTGGCCAGCCTGTTTTGTCTCCATCACCTACTCTCCTCACTGCTTTCGACGACCATTCATTCCGACCACATGGCATCGTTCCTTCTTTCCCTGTGCAGTTAGGAGGGAAAACCATGTGTGTCGAAGTAGAGGTAGTTGATGCTCCCCTCGACTATAACCTCTTGTTAGGACAGAGTTGGACTTATTCTATGCAAGCTGTGGTTGCTATAGTTTTTTGAGTCTTGTTGTTTCCACATGAGGGTTGGATAGTGACCATCGATCAACTGTATTTCTCTAGCCCTGACCCAGCTTTGGAGGCATCCACGGTCCTGATGATTGATAATCCTCAACCAAGTGTCGTTAACGTAGGAGTTGGTTTGTGCCCATCCTTGATGGGTACCTTTGATTACCCACCTCCTCACGACGATATCAAATTTATATCTAATCACCATAAGGTTGAGATTTTTCAAGTTTCGTTGTTCCGCACGACTTACTTTGAGGATCCTTGGATTCTTCCTTCCCCATCAGCCATGATGGATGAGACAGGACACCCAGGCATGTCCATGCCCTTGTCAACCACTGAGGTAGCGTACTCTTTAGTCCAGCAAGCTTCAGCTAACCCTAATCTGACTCTTGCACAAGAGTTAGATCCACTTCTAGAGCCTATTTGGGCTCAGGGTTCTCTCGCTAACATCGATTCATTAGACTTAGTCTTGCCTTCTGATGAAGCAGTAATCAAAGCAATGACTAGTCCGGACAAATCTTGGGAAGATCTTCATCATAGATTATATTTTCTCCTAGAGTTAAGCCAAATCGAAGCAGGAGAATTCACCATGACTATGACGGGAGATCGGTTGTGTCCTATTAATCTCTTAGCTACACACGAAATTTATGCTGAGGGCAATATGGCAACTATCGCTGAAACTATACCGATCAATATCTCCCAAACCCCTGGCATCATGGAGAATGTTTTCGTCGGAGCTGACTGCTCCCCCAGAGAGATTCAACTCTATATAGATCTTTTTAAAGAATTCCATGACGTTTTTGCCTGGTCTTACAAGGAGACACCCGACATCAACCTACAAAGTGTCGATCATGAGCTACCTTTGTTGTTTTTCAAGCTCGCTTTGAGATCCAAAAGAAACATCCAGCGAGACTATATTTATGCTTTTTGATCTCATCCGGATTAACTGAGAAAAGTAACCATTATGGAGTTGTAACACCCTGTTTCCCTCAGTTTGTAAAATTAACTGGACTGGCCAAGAACTATGGAAAACTCATGAAGGTGAACATGTGATGTGAATGGACCTTATGGAAAAGTTCAATAAATGTAAATAACATTATGAATTTATATTGCAGAACCGCTGAGAGGGGACGTGAAAAAAAGAGACCACGATGGCAATGAATGGCACCTGAAAAGGTGGCGTTAACTTCCACCGAGAATTAATATCGTATTTGGACTCCACTGGCCCGGAGAACCAAAAGCGGCTCACGGGACCCAAATTAAATGTCTCACAGACTGGTAGGTAGATGGCTCCTCAGAAATTAATGAGGGATGGGGAGGTGAACCACCCATCTGTAGAGCCATCATGACTAGCCAGTGCGAGGGTAATCGCGCCACACACAACCTCGCAAGAGGATAAGGCATGGGGTAGAAGCGATTGGGGAGGGCAGACGCGATGAGAAAACTCTGGCGATATGTAGAGTGAGTGATAGCAGAGAGGAAGGATTGCAACCTTCACTATTGGTCACTGGCAAACAGAGACGTAGTCTCACAACATCGTGGTCTCAGCTCGTGGGTGGCTAGTGGTAAATCTATTGGGAGTCTCTAATCCTATGGTTGGGTGGAAACGAGCACCTCTCTCAGCATTTGCATAACCCTGGTGTTATTTCTGATAAGTGTTTTTTCCTTTGGCATCTTGAAATATATGTATATGTTCATTCTGATAATTTTTCCCATAAGCTATGAAACTGTGAATGATTTCATTATAAGAATGACCGTATGGTGTTTTGATTAGTACTAGTAGTTGTATATTTATATGGAAATACTATGTATAATTTATGTCTTCATGAATTCGTTATTTGTGTGTGTACTGATCAAAATTTAGACTCCACGTCTGGTTCTCGGGAGGATGACATCCTTATATACCTCAAGTAGTACCCTGAGTAAATCTCCCATAGAGATACCCTCCTTGAAAAGCCCATCAAGAACGGAGAAAGAGAAATGTAGAGGCATAAGGCCTTAGGAACCCTGCACGAAGAGGAATGATCCTCTTGAAAACCAAGATGACAACATAAGGATGAAGTAATGAATCGATGGATGAGATTCTGTCGGGAAATATTTTTCACTCACGACCATCAGATCGGAGGAAGAAGATGGAGTGTTAAGTGCTTTAACACTGATAGGTATTAATCTATGGACAAGATTTCATAGGGAAATATCTGGTCACTCGTGACCATTAGGTTTGGTAAGAGGAAGCTGGGAAATTTAAATACCTTATCTCTGATAGGTGTTGACCGATGGATGAGATTTCATCGGGAAATCTGCAGACACCCCCGACCGTTGGATTGGTAGGGGAAGGTAAGGTGTTAAAATGCCTTATCCCTTTGTTTTCTGTGTCTTCATGGGTAGCGAGAAATTGGGATCATAGATCTCCAAGGTTCATGATATTATCTGGACTGTGGATCTTTTCCATGTCCAAGGAGTCGTAGAAGAATGAATGGGTCGAAACCAATCTAGGCCATCAGATCTCGGCTGGAAAACCCGACAGTCGTTGGATCTATCTGGAGTTACCCGAGGGTTAAAAATCCCGTGAATCGGGATTTTCCATGATGAAAACCCCAGGATAGATCTGAGCCGTCCGATTGACGGAGGCCAAGTGTCAAGAGATCTCCCATTTTGGGAAATTGGGAATCGTGGAATCGGGATTCCTGTCGACAAGAGTTTGGGATTCTCCCTGATGAAAACCCCAGGATAGATCTGAGCCATTCGATTGAAGGATACCACGGGTCAAGAGATCTCCCATTTCGGGAAATCGGGAATCGTGAGATCGGGAGCTTTGGCGACAAGGGGTCGGGAATTTCCTGAGTGGAAACCCCGGAGCAGTTATGGACCGTCCGATTTAAGGAGGTGACGTGTCGATAGATTACCTGTCTTGGGAAGTCGGGGATCGAGGATTCAGGAGTTTCGTTGATGAAAACTTAGGCTCTTACCTTGGAAAATCCCGATCTATAATGTCGAGACAATAGCATGTGGCTAAGTCCCGATGGACGGACAAGATTCCTTCGGAAAATATGAGGTTCCATAACGACCATCCGATGTGAGGAAGAGATGTCAATTTTATGCTAGGGTGCGAACGTGCACTAGGGTAAGTAGTGAGCAGATCTAGATGGCCAAAGTCCACCCGCCCAGATCTACGACTGAGGATGCATTCCAGAGCCCCC
>ML789455.1:590244-602995 GCA_009831015.1 Picea engelmannii
ACCCCTTCTCATTGTCTCCCTCTCACACTCTCAAACACTCCATGTCCATCCCCCCTCTCTTTCTTGTTCCCTTCCCCTCTCACACTCACATTGATAGGGACCTAACCTTCCTAACCCTTCAAGTAGGTAGAATCATATATTTTCCATGCAGTAAAGGTAGATATTAATAAAGACTAGTAATAAGGAAGAATACGTCAAATGTAAGAAGACCTAATAGAAGCTTTCGCTCCTAGAAAGATCTTCCTCTAGATTGTTCTTTTGGTAGATATATTGAGTATAAATAGGAGTCAAGGGCATGAGAAGTATTTTTCATGAGAATTATTGTAATAGAGCCTTGATATACTAGAGATTCCCACATCGAAGAGGCAAGTGAACATGGTTTCCCATCAATAAAGGTATTATTTTGGTGTTTTGGTTACTTCTCTTTTGTTGTTCTGTTGTTATTCTCTTCCGTATTTTTTCTTCTGCTATTATAATAGATTTGGTACCTAACAAGTGGTATCAGAGCACTTTCCTTGGCAAGAATTGTGGGTTATTTTTTTAAGGGTAGAGACGTGTTCCAGTGTATTAAAACTAGAATGAAGTGTCAGTCGTCTCATAAATCCGCGGTCGGGGAGGCATCCACATAGGAAATACAAGAGGTACTTAAGCTCACATTGTTGGACACCCTTGTAACCCTTGTTGGTACCCCTTTGAGTGGTAGCACATCAGATAACACTTGTATATGGACTAGCCTGGGTATCTTGAAATCCTCCATAGATCAACCGATCAACCACTTGAATTATATAGTTTCACTAAGAACAAAAATCGAGAATATACTCTTTAGTACCTAGGTAATCAGGTAGTACGACTAAGGGTATGGTCTAGCCTCCTTAGTTGGTACCCTGAGATATTGGGTCGAGTACTATTGCTAGACCCCGCATGTATATCAAAGAGATATAGCATAGGGAAAACCATTTTATGTAGGAACCTTGAGAACCCTAACCTTTGGGAAGGAAACATAATAGGCAAGTTCTGGTTTCATGCAACCTTGCCTCTTGCATTTTGGTTACGAAATTACTACACATTTTTTCCCGTTAAGAATTTGGGAATTTTGACACTATAGTATTATATATCGAAGTATATATCCTAAGTGGGCCTAATGGTTAAGAAAATGTGTTTCCTCCTAAGAGGTCACAAGTTCAAATCCAAAGGGGGGTAGAGTATGTATACCTTTGTAGACTTTACCAATCAAATCGTTGGGCGGAGGGGATCTCATACACTAATTCAATGTCTGGCTTGGTCGTGACCTTAAAAATAGATTATTATTATTATTATAACTCAGCAGGAGTAAAAAACAAATAATGTTTGGGGCCTATATTCACCTTTATTTGAGACATATCCCATTGGAATCCTCTTTTCATACTGATTGCAGTAACACCTATCATTTTTTATCCTTTTTTTTCTCCGTGGTCTCGACCCCCTCCTGGCCCCCTTATTTGGGATCTACCCCTTGGATTCCCCTTTTCGTATTGATCATCATGATATCCTTCACCCATAACCCCTTTTCTGTGTGGACCCACTCGCTCCCTTCATGTTCCCTCCTTTCACCATGGCCCACACCCACAACCAAGACCTTGAATCCCGCCTCAATACCTTTTCATTTGATTTCTCCATGACCCAGAAGGAAGTGTGGAAAATTAATGCCAATATTACCACCATTAGTGCCCATATTACCACCATCAATTCCAACATGCATCCTTCCATAGACTCCAAAATGGAATACCTGAAATAGGACATGACAAAGGAGATTTCTACCCACATGAAATGCTAGCTTACAAGCCAGCTTGAATCCTTTATTTCCCAACTCTTCGCCAAAATGTATATTCCTGGAGACCTTACTACATCTAACCAACCTTTTCACCCCAAAGGTTATGCTTCCACCAATTCCCATACTTTTCAGTCCCATCAATTTCAATGTGACATACACCTTCAGGGAAGCATACACACATGAAATACAAGAGGTACTTAAGCTCACAATGTTGGACACCCTTGTAACCCTTGTCGATACCCCTTCGAGTGGTAGTGCATCAGACAACACCTGTATATGGAATGGACTAGGTATATTGAAACCCTCCATAGATCAATCGATCGACCACCTGACTTCTATAGTGCCATTGAGAACAAAACTTGCGAATATACTCTCTAGTACTTGGGTAATCGGGTAGTATGACTAAGGGTATGGTCTAGCCTCCTTAGTTGGTTCCTCGAGATATTGGGTTGAGTACTATTGTTCAACCTCGCACGTATATCACAGATATATAGAATAGGGAAAATCATTTTCTATGGGAACCCTGAGAACCCTAACCTTTGGGATAGAAACAAAATAGGAAAGATCTATTGTCATGCAACCTTGCCTCCTGCATTTTGGTTCTGAAATTACTACACATTTTTTCTTGTTAAGAATTTGGGCATTTAGACATTGTAGTATTATATATCGGAGTATAACTCCATGGGAGTAAAAAATAAAAGTTTGGTGCCTATATGCACCCTTATTTGACACCTATCCCATTGGAATCCTCTTTTAATCCTGATCGTAGTAATACCTATCATTGTTTAGCTTTTTTTTTCTCTGTGGTACCGACCCTCTCCCTCCCCCCTTATTTGGTATCTACCCCAATGGATTCCCCTTTTCATACCTATCATCGTGATACCCTTCACCCATAACCCATTTTCTATGTGGAGCCACCTACTCCCCTCATGTGCCCTTCTTTCACCATGCCACACACTCACAACCAAGACCTTGAATCTTGGCTCAATACCTTGTCATTTTATTTCTCCACGATCCAGAAGGAAGTGTGGAAAATCAATACCAATATTACCACCATTAATTCCCATATTACCACCATTAATTCCAACATGCATTCTTCCAGAGACTCCAAATGGAATACCTAAAATGAGACATGACAAAGTACCTTTCTACCCACATGGAATACCATCTTACAAGACACATTGAATCCTTTACTGCCCAACTCTTCGCCAAAATGCATATTCTTGGAGACCTTACCTCATCTGACCAACCTTTGTACCCCAAAGGTGATACTTCCACCAATTCCCATACTTTTCAGTCCCATTGATTTCAACGTGAAATACACCTTCCTAGAGTGTATGTGAACACATTTGATGGCTCATATCCCATGGGTTGGGTCACCCAAATGGAACACTACTCTTTGCATGGAATTACCGATGAGTTGTCCAAAATCCATTATGGTGTTCACCATTTAGATCCTAAAAGTTGGTAATGTTGGAAATTGTTAGAATATGAAAGATTGTGATCGTTTTACCATTGACAATACTATTGTCACCCAACCATAGGTCGAAGCCACCCTCCGAGCACCTTAACGTTGACAAAGAATCACTCTGGAAGAAAACCCTAGGCTAGATAGCCAAACAAAGGGTAGCACACCTTTCCCCAAGGATAGCGCACCAACAAGAGCTGATCAGATAGTCCAAACCCTAACCAAGAGATATTCCAAGAAAATGTGATCTGCTAGCTGCAATGGTAGCTCTCCTCATACCTGCAAACAAGACTGGGCACTGCAGTGCACACAAGTTGTTGCTTTGCAATTCTGAGACTGCCTACTAGAATGAGAACTGGCCTCCTGTATTTATACTAATTATGGCTAACTGTCTGGGCCAACTTCTCATTCTGGGTATCTATCTGTTTAGTATATATTAATTCTTCTGGCCGACTTCTTCTCTTGGAGGCCAATAACCTAATACAAGTTATCTTCTTGAGCCGACATGTCTTCTATGGTTATTAGCCAACTCATTAGGGTTTCTTCGTGCTTCCCAGAATATTCTATTCTCATCAGGTTTACACATGGAGGTAAATACCTCTCGCAACTACCATAATATCAACACTCCCTCCTAGCTAGGGGGGTATTACAGGTAATGGTCTTGAGCACAAACATACCATTCACCTAGTAGAATCAACATAGTTGTATAGAATATCTCATGACTAGATCATGAGCACCATCATCACCATCAGTATCATCAGTTGCATCATCTCTCGAAACCATACTCCATCTGAGTAATTAGATATGATGTTGGATAAGTCACTCACACCATAGAGTAACACAAGAGCCATTATTCTAATCTAGACATATGTCCTAGAAGAATAAATGTCCTGAACCATTTTTCGTCTGGGAAATCTCTGTCCATTGATCATCCATCTAGATGATAATCATTTTCAACACTGTTGATAGTCTTCAAGGCAATCAGAACAATATCATTCAATAGAACACAATTGTGTCCATCCATAGTAGTACACAACTACAATCCAGTGGTACACTACCACACCAAGTAACACACAAGTACTTGATCAGTAACGTATAGTCACAAACAGTGGAACACATCCACCATAGTAGTACACATCTACTGTCATACAGTCTTCATAGCAATCATCTAATATCAACCTACATAGAAATAAAGTTATGATATAAACTGAATCATCTGGGCCAATCTCTCACTCACATCTATGAGGTCTAAAAGAATATCTGCCCTCAAAAGGTAAAACATTAATGATGAGTTGTCTGGACTATTATTCTCAAGGAAGGAAGATTAACTATCCTGATTTCTGAGCCTGGACAATTCCCCACCCTGGGCCATTCCTCTGACACTAAACAAAGTGTAACCTGGAGAGAATGAATCTTCCCTAAGGAATGCCTATCCTTGATTTCTGAGCATGGACCATTCCCCACCCTGGACCATTCCTCCGGCACTAAACAAAGTGTAACCTAGAGAGAATGAATACACCCTAAGGAATGAATGTCCAGACCATTTCCCCAATTAACCACAAGAGGAAAATATTGTCCTATACCAACCTCTAGAATAGATCAATCCTCATGTTAACCACAATGAGAAATCGTTGTCCAACAAGGCGGTCCAGTCTTCTTGAGTAACCCTCAATAAAATAAACTTCCCTAGACCACTCCCCATGTTAAACATAATGGGAAGTCATTGTCTATGGAACATCAACAATCTAGACCATTTTTCATGTTAACCACAATGGAAAATCGTTGTCCGTCAGAAATATCAATCCACTTTCCGAACTAGAAATAATCTTCTCATCTTGGACCATTTTTTGAACTAATAAAATTACTATCCAATAATACATCAGTGATCCCTCCCAACCTAGGAGTCTCCCCTTTTTAATAAGGAATTCGTCTCCACGAGCTCCAGCTTGAGTACACAAACTCTTTCATATTGGACAGAAGCTTTACCAAAATTGTCTGCTTATCTGCTCATCTGTGGAGATATATATTTGAGAACTACTTTCTTCTTTCTGGACTTCCTCACGGATAATGTAATGCTTGACCTCAAATGTACTTTCATCTAGAGAATTGGTTTTCTCTGAAGACTTCAAGTAGATTTGATCAATATAGTATATCATTGTTGGAAAACTGGAACATATCCATGTGGCACTTCTTATGTCATCATGAGATATGATCTACTGAGTAATTATTTTGATACAATATATTTGTTATAGAAAATCTTCACCACACTTCTGTTGTGCACTAGAGGTTCTCCACCAAGTTATCTTTTTCCATCTGCATACAAGAGCCTCAAAGTCTTGAGGTTGTTTTTCTTTGTTCAATTGCTCAGGAGAACAGTCTTTGCATTTATCTGATGTAGAACTCTAACTCATGGATGTTGTGGATGATATAATGACTCATGTAGAGATATGTCTGGTTTACTGGAACAAGTAATCATCATAGTCTTCTCCCTCCATCTGGGAGAACCTCTAGCTCTAGATCTCGAAATGCTTTCATAAGTCTTCCATACATTATTCTTCATCATGATTTTCATTTCCTCTTCTTTATTGCTTTTAGTGAGTTCATATCAGGCTAGTAGTCTTTTGATTCTTGATACAATGACATGTTGTTCTGTCTTCTCTTTCTTGGAATCTTCATGTTTCTTCCTCATGTTTTTCTTTAGCTCTTGGGTCCATGGAGTAGATTCCATGCCCTAAAGATTCCATTTCTTTCTTTCATCATAGGATCACGTATGTGGATGGACAATGAGGGATACTTTAAAGCTTCTCTTCGAAGAGGTCTTCTTCTAAGGTTTAACTGAACACGTACTACTTTTCATGTTTGTTGCCATGGATATATACTTCATCATCTTCAATGGATTATAGGATTATCTCCATCCTAATCCTTTCTTCATGTATGAATGCATGCTCTTCTTTTTGGTGATATATAACCGACTCCCTCCATCTAGGAGAGTCCACACTTCCGTCAGCATTCTTATTCTCTTCTACACAGTGTTATAGGTCTTTCTTCAATTTCCTCTTGGTCGCTGACTTATTTCTATCTTGCTTCTTTTGATTCTCTTGTAATAGCTTCCACATGATGTATTTCATCCTTTCATGTGTATTGTCTGACTTGTACAATGACAACAATCCTTATCTTGTTGTTCCTCCATAGGTGTAGTTATTCTTGGAACAAATTATCTTCTAAGAGATAGATATACAAGATATGTATAGAGATTATACAAACAAGATATGTACAGGAACTAAGAAGAGTATTGTTACCTTCAGAAGAAGAAATCTCTTTCATCCTGCTTGGTCTTCTTTGTAGGTTCCTTTTCTTCGGCAACTAATGCTTCGTGTGTCCTCTTCCTTTTCTTTAGCTCAGGAAAATGATTCTTGTAGTGAACATACTTTCGACAGTTGAAGCATTGTACTTCTGAAATATCTTTCTCTTGGTTTGTCTTCCTCCTTGAACCAAACTTCCTTTTGTTCATGAAATTCTTGAATCTTGTTGTGAAGGCTTGATCATCGTACCTCTTTTGGGGTTTCTCTTTTTCACTGATCCTTGATTCTTATTGAGCACAGCAAGTCCAAAGTTCTTCAAATGTAGGATACTCCTTCCTTGTGTTCATGCTTGTGGAAAATGCATCCAACATCTTGGGAAGACCATTGAGTACTATGTTTACCAATTCCTTCTCTGAAATGATCTCTTCAATAGCTTGTAGTTGATCTATTAACTGGGAGATCCTCACAAAGTATGATGTTATTCTATCATCATCATTCATCTTCATGTCAAGGAGCTCATTCTTTAGACTCATTACTTATCCAATGTTTCTGACTGAGAATAAGTTTGTTAGGGCATCGTACATCTTCTTGGATGAGTCAAGGTGGGAGATGTAGGGTATCAAGTGGTCTTTTATGGAATCCACTATGATACTCATGGCATTGATGTCATCGTCTTTGAACTTCTCCATAGCTGCAACGTTATGCGGTTCCTTCTCTTTTGCTTCTTCAAACTCTGGCTTCACAATGTTTCCTTTCATGATATCTAGCACTTCATTCTTGGCAAGGATGAGGTCAATCCTTGTCTTCCATGCTCTGAAGTTAGAAGCTCCATCTAACTTGTTTTTTGACTTCATGGAGTAAGTCATGGTTTCTTTGACTTGGTCAACCCTAGATTCGACCAAAAACTCAAACTTCACGTCTCTGCTTGCTAAGAGTATCAGGAGATGCGCTAGGCTAGGGTGCACTGATCTATCTGAAGATTAGGTAAATCCATTCACTTAAGGTGCCTCAACAAG
This sequence comes from Picea engelmannii, assembly GCA_009831015.1. Classification (NCBI taxonomy): domain Eukaryota; kingdom Viridiplantae; phylum Streptophyta; class Pinopsida; order Pinales; family Pinaceae; genus Picea; species Picea engelmannii. Next base: position 597,841 of record ML789455.1, read on the forward strand.
AGGATTAGGGTTTATGCAACTGCACCTGCTAGTAACCCTAGTTGTTGTGCTTTAGTGACTGCTCCTGCTAGAAACCCTAGCGATAGTTCTTCAACGAGCTCAATATCCTTATGGCTATGCTTCCTTCCAGTGGTTAGATTGAATGAAGGAGGTGTGGGCCCATAACCTGTTAGAATATGAAATATTGTGCTTGTTTTACCATTTACAATATTATTGTCACCCAACCATAGGCCGAAGCCACCCTCCGAGCACCTTAACCTTGACAAAGAATCACTCCAGAAGAAAACCCTAGGCTAGATAGCCAAACAAAGGGTAGCACACCTTTCCCCAAGGATAGTGCACTAACGAGAGATGATCAGATAGTCCAAACCCTAACCAAGAGATATTCCAAGCCAAACGTGATATGCTAGCTGCAGCAACTGCAATGGCATCTCTCCTCAAACCTATGCACAAGACTAGGCACTGCAGTGTGCACAAGTTGTTGCTCTGCAATTCTGAGACCGCCTGCCAGAATGCGAACTAGCCTCCTATATTTATACTAATTCTGGCTAACTGCCTGGGCCAACTTCTCATTCTGGGTATCTGTCTGTTCAGTATATATTAATTCGTCTGGCCGACTTCTTCTCTTGGAGGATAATAACCTAATACAAGTTATCTTCTTGAGACGACATATCTTCTAGGGTTATTAGCCAACTCATTAGGGTTTCTTCTTGCTTCCCAGAATATTTTATTCTCGTCATGTTTACACGTGGAGGTAAATACCTCCCGCATCTACCATAATATCAACAAAAATGGTATAAAAAGGCATTCCAATGGTATGTATCTTGGACACAGTTTGTTGCAGATCTCTATGACTAATTTGACATCGACACCCATCATTTAGGTTGTTCGACCAAGTTGAAACAAACTGGCCCAGTGGAAGAGTTTATATTTTCCTTTGAGAAACTATGTTTCATAATGGAGGGCATGAGAGATTCATTTTCAGGGAATTCTTTATCAGTGGCCTCAAGGATAAAATACATGCCCATTTCCTCATGGTTCGCCCCCAGACTTGGTTGGAAGCTACAAAACGGGACAAGGAAGCACAACAAGTAATCTCATCCCAAACCATAAAAACACCCTTTATTCCTCTCCCTAAACCCCCCTTCCCTCCCCTCCTACCACTCCCCTCAAGATCCGGAAATTGACTCAGACTGAAATGTTTGAAATACAACTTAAGAGTCTTTTTTATAATTGTGATGACAAATATTTTCCGAGGCACAAGAGTAAGGAACATAATATTTTTATGGCTATGTCTGAGGATGTTTCTGAAGAAGGGGAAAATGTTTCTCAAGTACCCAATATACCCCCACCAGATGATATTAATACATCCTTTGATACATAGGTAGTTGAACCAATGATTTATCTGAATTCCCTCACATGTTTCTCTACTCCCAAAACCCTCAAGTTAATTGGCTACATTAAGAACCAAAAAGTCATCATTCTAGTTGGCAGTGGAAACACCCATAATTTTATTCATTGTCGCATTTCCCAAGAAGTAAGTTGCTATATCCATCCATTTAATAATTTCATAATCATGATTTCCAATGGGGGTTCCATGAAATGTGGAGGGCATTGTGAAAATGTGTGCCTCCAAATTGGTCCATACCACCTGAAATATCATATGTTTTCTATTGACATGGGAGGTTGTGACATTGTACTTGGTGCGTAATGGTTACACACTCTCGGCCCTATCACCATGGATTTCTAGAAATTAACCTTGCAATTCCAGAAAGAGGGCCAACAACACGAGTTCTAAGGCATCACAACAGGGTCACCAGAGATCATTGGCTCCCACAGAATGGAAAAGATCCTCAAAAAAGTTCATTCTTTCATTATTTCCCAACACCATTCTATTTAGACGGTTAATACACCCTTTTTACATCCCAACCTCCAATATTTCCTCTCTCAAAACCAAGTTGTGTTTCAAACCCACCAGGGTCTTCCATGATCATTCCATTCCTCTAGTTCTAGGTAGTCTTCCTCCAAGTTTTGATCCTTATCATCATCCCTTCACCTAAAATAATGAAATTGAGAAGAATGTTCAAGAATTTCTAGAATTCAGTGTCATCCTTCCTAGTACCAGTCCCTATTCTTCTCTAGTAGTCATGGTATTCAAGAAAGAAGTTATTGTGTGCATGTGTCTTGATTTTAGAGCCCTCAAAAAACTCACCATCAATGAAAAATTTCCCATTCATGTCATTGATAATATTTTAGATTAATTAAGTGGTGTTGAATATTTTACCAAACTCGAACTCCACTCTGGCTACCACTAGATTCATATGAAATAAGAAGACATTCCCAATACTTCATTCATAACTCATGAAGGTCACTATGAGTTCTTGGTTATTCCATTTAGCCTCTATAATTATCCCTCCACTTTTCAAAGTCTCATGAATCATGTCTTCCATCCTTCATCATTTTTTCTTGGTTTTCTTTGATGATATTCTCATATATAGAAAAACTTGGCAAGACCATCTTTCCCATGTGGATCAAGTTCTCTAGCTACTGTCTCAGCACAAAAATTTTCTCAAGTAGTCTAAATGTGCTTTTGGAGCCTCTGAACTTGAGTACCTATGACATATTGTCAGTAAGTATGGTGTCTGGGTGGATCTAAAGAAAATCAAAGTTATGCAGGATTGGTCGTGCTAAAAAAATCTTAAAAGTCTATTTGGATTCCTAGGTTTGATGGGCTATTATCGCAAGTTTGTTAAGAATTATTGAAAAAATGAAGCTCCCCTCACAATGCTCCTTAAAAGGAATTCTTTCAGTTGGACTCTAGCAGTTGTCCATTCCTTCCAAGATTTGAAAGCGACTATGTGCACTACTCCGCTTCTGTCTCTCCCTGACTTCAACAATACTTTTGTATTGGAGTGTGATGCCTCGGGGAAATGCATTGGGGTTGTTCTAATGCAAGATGGTATACCTTTGGCTTTCACCAACAAATGATTTTTTGAGCACCATTTGGGCCAATCCACCTATGAAAAGGAAATGTTGGCTATTCTTCACGTTGTGGATCTCTAACATCCCTCTCTCTTGGGGAAATTATTCCAAATAAATATTGATCATCAAAGCCTCAAGAATTTTCTAGAACAAATAATTTACTTCTTGAAGAAAAAAAATTGGGTAACCAAGTTGTTTGGGCATGATTATAAGATCATCTACAAAAAAGGAAAAGAAAATATGGTGGTTGATTCCCTTTCCAAGAAATATGAAGAAGACGAGTCTCTTTTCTTCCCTCTCTTTCATGGTCATAGAATGGCTTCAAGAGGTTTGCCAATAATGGTTACAAGACCCAAAACTTTCAAGACTAATCAAAACACTGTAGCAAGATATGCAAGCTTCTCTGGGGTACTCATGGCATGAGGACAAGCTTCGTTATAAATGTATCCCATATTTAAGCAAGTAGTCGAGCCTTAAATCCATCGTGCTCTCTGAGTTTCATGGTTCACCTATAGTTGGCCATTTTTGTTTTACCAAAACCTATGAACGGGTCAAATATTTTTTTTTTTGGGATGGTATGAAATAGGAAATTCAAACCTTTGTGGCTAAATGTGATACATGTCAATACAATAAGGGAGATAAATTCAAAACCTAGTCACACTTCAACCACTTTGATTCCCACCTACTATTTGAATAGATATTTCTATGGAATTCATTGTTGGCTTACCTAAATCAAGAAATAAGTCATTCATCATGGAATTAGTGGAGCATAATTCCAAATATTCTCATTTTTGTGCTCTTCAACACCCATTGACAACATCCACCATAGCTCAATATTTTATGGATAACATCTTCAAACTCCATGGTATGCCTCATTCTATTGTTTCTGACAATGATCCAACTTTCACCATGAACACTTTCTTGCAAGAATTGTTACGAATCCAAGGAACCCAATTACATATCAACACAAAATATCATCCTCATACTGATGGACAAACATAAGTTGTCAACAAGTTTTTGGAAACCTATTTGAAGTGTTTTGTATCTAACAGAAAAAATCAATGGGTTTAGTGCTTACCCCTCACTGAATGGTGGTACAACACTTCTTACCACACCGCCACTCGCATGACTCCCTTTGAAGAAGTATATGGAAAAATGTCACCTTCAATTTTATCATACATGCCCGGTGTCTCCAAGGTTTAACAGGTGGATCAAACTCTTATAGTCTTAATGGTCATCCTCTGTACTCTCAAAGAAAATTTGGTCATGGCTCAGAATTGCATGAAACAAAAGGCATAATAGGGAAGTTTTGAACGTGAATTTGCTAAAGGGTACCGAGTGTTTCTTTATTTGAAACCTTATAACAAGAATTCACTTAAAGACCATCACTATCAGAAACTCACCCCCAAATTATTTGGTCCTTTCCATATTCTCGAGAGAGTGGGGCCTTTGGCCTACCAGTTAGAGTTTCTCGGTCACTTTAAGCTCCACCCTTGTTTTTCATATTTCTTTCTTAAAGAAAGTGCTCGACACTAAGTGATATACTCAGAACAGACTACCTGAGTTGGATGAAGAAGGTTCATTTGGTTGTATCCACATGTAGTCTTGGACCAACGCATTATCAAAGAAGTTCTAGTTCAGTGGAAGGACACACAACCAAAATATTTCACCTAGGAGTCGACTGCCATTCTACATCAATTTCCTCATCTCAATCCTTGAGGACAAGGATATTTTTAAGGGGGGGGGAATGTCAGGGACCTAATCTTCCTAACCCATCATGTAGTTAGAATAATACACTTTCCATGTATTAAATACCAATATTAATAAGTCCTAGTATCAAGGAAGAATAAGTCAAATGTAAGAAGACCTAATAGAATATTTCGCTTCTAGAAAGATCTTCCTCTAGATTGTTCTTTTGGTATATAGATTTAGTATAAATAGGAGTCGAGGGAACACGAAGTCTTCATATTGAGATTTATAGTAATAGATCATTGCTTTGTTAGAGGCTGACCCCTCAAAGAGGCAACTGGACATTGCTACCTATTAGTAAAGGTATTATTTTGGTGTTGTGGTTACTTCTATTTTGTTGTTCCATTGTTATTCTCTATTGTATTTTTTATTCTTCTATTATAACAGATCTAGTACTTAACTCTCTCTCTCTCTCTCTCTCTCT
>ML789455.1:603035-626178 GCA_009831015.1 Picea engelmannii
CTTCCCCCTCTCTCCCCCATTCCTCTCACACTCTTTTTTATAACCCCTTCTTGGTCTCCCTCTAACACTCTCAAACACTCCCTCTCTCTCTCTCCCTCCATCCCACCAACTCTCCTCTCTCTCTTTTACATATACTTACTTCCTCCCTCGCTCTCTCCCCCTCCCTCTCACTATCTCTCCTCTCTCTCATACATCTACCATGTCTCTCCCACCTCTCTCTCTACCCTCCCTCTTGGTATCCCTCTCCCTCCCTTTCACTCTCTCTCTCTCTCTCTTTCTCTCTCTCTCCTACATCTACCCCTTTGTCCTCCTCACTTTGTATCCACTTCCTTCTCTATTCCCCCACTCTGCCCCCCTTTCTCTCTTTACCTCTTTACCCCCCTATTGGTCTCCCTCTCCATCCCTCTCACTTTCTCAAACACTCCTTGTCTACCCCCCTTCTTTCTTTACCTCTTTCTACCCCCCTTCCCTCTCTCTTTCCCCCCTACTTCTCACACTCTCTCTCTGCCCCCTCTCACAATATCGAACACTCCCTTTCTCCCACCCTCCTTGTCTTTCTCTCTCCCCCCCTCTCTCTACTCCCCTACATTAGAGGAAATGTTGAGCTAAAATGGGCCTTATAAGAAAAAATATGATTGATGAGTTGGAAATTCAATAAGAAATGGAATTTCAAAATTTTGGGTCAACCATAATGGTTGAGTTGGAAATATAAAAGTCAAAGAAGCTTATTTTTCACATTTTCATTTGACAATAGTTAACCACACATAAACCACACCTTGGATAAGGTATTCATGAGATCATCTTGGATATGATAAATATTCTCATGACACTAAATATTTAATATTTTATAATACCACTACCTTTAGATATTAAAAAAGGAATATTCCCCTTTAATATCATAAATATTCTTGAGACATTAAATATTTAATATTTTAAAATACCACTACCTTTAGATATTAAAAAAGGAATATTCCCCTTTAATATCATAAATATTCTTGAGACATTAAAAAAAAAACCATAATAATTACTTTATAATGAATCATTTTGGAATATGAAAATTATTTTATATTATTAATCAATTTAAGAGAAGAAATAATATTTTTATTTAAGAAAAAAGCCTCAAGCTATTTTAAAAGCCATGAGAATTAGAATACTATAACTTTTTTTCAATAATTGAGGGAAAAGTATTATGAATTTAGACAAAAATCTTGTCAGGTTATTAACTTTATCCTTTAATTAAAATAATGTAATATTAAAAATTTATTAAAAAAATAAAGAATTTTTTTTTTTTTAAATATAACAAAAAGAAGATCCAATAAAATTGCAATAAGTATATTATCATTATAATTTAATACACTGCAATAAGTATATTATCAATATAATTTAATAGAAAAGGAAAATATACATTATAATTGATTTTTAATGAAATATAAATAAACAAAACAATTAAATTAAATTTTAATAAAGTTTAAATTATATTATTAATATTTTATTTAATTTAAATAAACATATGAAAAATAATGTTTAATCAGAAAGAAGAATAATCAAAATAAATTAAGGTAACTAAGATTATATGGTAATTACAAACAAATTCAAAAAATTAGAATAAATTTAGTTATTTTGAACTATAGAATAGCTAAAATTTGGTTATAGTTAAAATGTTTCATTGTAATGATATGTTTCATTGTTTCATTATAATCATTTTAGAATAACTAAAATTTGTTTATATTTAATTTTTTCTTTTTTTTTTTAATGAGGTGAGTTTTTCTTTTGCAATAGTATAAATGTGCAATTTTTTTCCCTTTTCCGAATATTTTCATGTGATAGTGTAAATAGAGTGGTTAAATCTATATAATATGAGTGCTCTAGGGGTTTTTCGAAACATTGAATGCATTAATGCAATTTAAAGAACAAGAAGTTGTGATTTAGTGTAGATTTATGTAAGACTGCTTAAGTTAGACAACTCTTTTTCTTATGAGTAGAAGAAAACGTTTCATTATAATTATATGTTTATATAATGAGATAGTATATGTGTGGTGATTTTATTATAATAATATAAGTGACAATATTAACAATAACGAAATATTATTTTATTTGCATCATTATTTAAACTAGATTTTTTAATTGTTATTGATTAAATTTTAATATATTATTTAAATTAAAATTTATTATTAGCCCCCAGGGGGCAGCTCAATTGGCAAGTGCCGTGATATAGCGTGTTATGTACTATGAGGTTCCAAGTTCAAATCCCCCCGACTTACCCGTGCCTGCGGAAGGGGCATACGTATGGCACCTGGAGGTTATAGTGGTAGCGGTCGGAATCGACCCCGTGTCACGCGAGTACGAGACCGACCCAGTTGTCGATTCCGCCAGCATTAAAAATAAAATAAAATAAAATTATTATTAAATATTAAAAAATAGTTGTGAAACATAGTAAATTTAAGATGATATAAATTTAAAAAAAAAACACTCTAATTATTGTATGCAAGTTATCTTTTATCCACTACCAATTATTATTTATTGTATGTGCACAATAAATGATAATTATCATTTATTGTATGTGCAAGAGAATTTAAAATTCTCATTACTATTTTCAACTCTCACCTATTAACTATATATTAACCCAACTTACATGGAAAACATCATTACTGGAGAAATATAGATAAGCATTCACTAGATACACCTCTAGCTTAGTGTGATGCGGTATACAATTTTATTATTTTATATTTTCCTTAGGAGGCCCATTTTAGGCCAAAATTTCCTCTAATGCTCTCTCTCTCCCTCCCCCTCCTTCCAACGATCTCTCCTCTCTCTCTCTCTCCCACCTCTTTATCTCTACTCCCCTCTTGGTATCCTTCTCCCTTCCTCTCACACTCTCAAACACTCCCTCTCTCTCTCCTACATCTACCTCTCTCTCCCCCTCACTTTGTATCACCCTCCCTCTCTATCGCCCACTCCTCCCCCCTTTCTCTCTTTACCTATTTACCCTCCTTTTCTCTCTCTCCTCCCTTCCTCTCATTATCTCTCTCTACCTCCCCCTTTTTGTCTCCCTCTCCCTTCCTCTCACATTCTCAAACACTCCATCTCCTCCTGTCTTCTCTCTTTACCTCTTGCATCTAACCCTCCCTCTCTCAGTCACCATTACCCCATCCCTCTCTCTCCCTTACTATCCCACCCTTTCTATATTTTCCTCTATATACTCTTGTTCCCTCTCTACCCCCCTGATCTGAAAATGAACTTTTAAATGACTGTGGTTGAGTTATTAAGCATGTGTTGATTAACCATTTAAGGAACTTAAAGAAAGAGGAAGAAGATATGATAATATATCACAACCATAAATAAATATACAAATCTGAACAATAGCATGAAGAACAACAAACCATAACAAGAGAAGTGATAATGGAGTTCGGCAATCTCGCCTATGTCTCCAGGCCTTTGTCTTGTGGGTGAGGCTTCTTTATTTATATTCAAAGCTCAATAAGTACATCGCAACAGTGCCATAAGGTTACAATACTAATCTAGTCTTGTTCTCCCAGATATATAGAACCCAACAGAAGAAACGACACTCAAAATGGATGACCGGAGCTCCCAGAAATGGCCCGCAAAGGTGCCCTCCTCAACAGCTTCTCTGTATAAAAATGGCTTTGGCTTGGCTTTCCTTCCACATAAATCTTCTCTGACTATCCTCTCATGGCCTCAAGAAGGCATGGTTTATATAGATCTAGAGTTGTTTATCATTCCCTAACTTCCTCCCAAGATCTGGCCTCAAAAAGGTCCCAATATCCCCCAATAATGGGAAAAATCCTTTATTAACAAGCCAAAAGTCATAAAAAAATCCAAAACCAAAGTAAATAACCCACTTTTAGTTAAATATAGGGCTTAGCCCCTCATACCCTTTGTTTGTTCCCTTGAATATGGTCATATGTTTATAAAGGTGGCCATGTGCTAGTCCAAAGGGATGTGCGTTGGCCCCTTAGCCCGAAACATATGGTCATGAGGTGTTAAACCATAGGGTCACGCCCCTATACATGCGCTATCTTACGGTTCCAACCCTGTTTCATATGGTATAAAGGTGCTACAAAAACGTGTTCTTGTTGGTTAGGCATAGGTGCCCATGCTTATTGCCATCACCCTCCGGTCATCTTGATATAATAAAATGTGGATTGGGGCTTAGCCCCAACCCCTTTCCGCCCCATACTTGATTACATTACACTTTAATTATTATAATGTGGGTATGGTATAACAAGAATCAACATGGCACAATGGTGTTTGAGCCTTTATGAAAGCGTTGAGCTTGGAGGAGAGGTCTCCGGTTCGATTTTGGTGGAGACCATAAATTTTTTCACATAGTGAACAAGCCTATCCATGGGTGCCACATGGCAACCCATGTCTGGGCCACGTGGCACCCTTCCATTTGTGATTTTTGATTCCACGTGTCAGTTGGATATTCTCCCATGTGTAAGCATTCTACCTACCAATTGTCTACCCACTCAGCATCCTTACATGCCACTTTTATTCCCAGTCAGTGTCCGTACCTTCCACGTGTCACTGTACGGTAGGGCCACATGGCACCTGTACGAGCGTGATACATGTCACCCTTCCAGTATTGACACGTGTCACATCTTGGCTGGGCCACATCATTTGTACGGTCTATGTACACTATCACACTGCCACGTCAACATGCCAACGTCAACATGACATCATGATGATGTCAGCGTTGAATTTTTAATTGTTGACCTATTTTGACTTTTTGCCTATTTGGTAAAACAGTCAGAGTGCGATAACTGTCGCATACAACATCTGTTTTATAAATTAAATATATGGTCATAATCATTGTGATGAGATGGTTGCAATGGAATTAGTTTCATTTGATTCCGAGAACTTTCATTTTTTAGCCTTTTCTGGACCTTGGATTCGATTCTGGATCACATTCGAAAATGAAATTTTAAATGAATGTGGTTGAATTATTAAGCATGTGTTGATTAACCATTTAAGGAGCTTAAATAAAGAGGAAGAAGATATGAGAATATATAACAGCCATAAAACAATATACAAATCTGAACAATAGCATGAAGAACAACAAACCATAACAAGAGAAGTGATAACAGAGTTCGACAATCTCGCCTACGTCTCCGGGCCTTTGTCTTAGGGGGCGAGGCTTCTTTATTTATGTTCAAAGATCAATAAGTACATCGCATCATTTCCATAAGGATACAATAATAATCTTGTCTTGTTCTCCCAAATCTCTAGAACCCAACAAAAGAAACGACACTCAAAATGGATGACCGAAGCTCCTAAAAATGGCCCGCAAAGGTGCGCTCCTCAATGACTTCCCTGTATAAAAATGGCTTTGGTTTGGCTTTCCTTCATCATAACTCTTCTCTGACTATCCTCCCATGGCCTCAAGAAGGCCTGGTTTATATATATCTGGAGTTGGTTATTATTCCCCAACTTCCTCCCAAGATCTGGCCTCAAAAAGGGCCCAATATCCCCCAATAATGGACAAAATCCTTTATTAATAGGCTAAAAATCATAAAAATATCCAAAACCAAAGTAAATAACCCACTTTTGGTTAAATATAGGGCTTATCCCCTCATACCCTAGGCATGCGCCCTTATATATGGTCATATGGTTATAAAGGTGGCCAAGCGCCAGCCCAAAGGGTTGTGCGCTGGCCCCCTAGCCCGAAACATATGGTCATGAGGTGTTAAACCATAGGGTCATGCCCCTATACATGTGGTAGCTTATGGTTCCAGCCTTGTTTCATATGGTATAAAGGTTCTACAAAAACGCGCACTTGTTGGTTAGGCATAGGTGCCTGAAACTCATTGCTATTGCCCTCGGGTCATATTGATATAATAAACTATGGGCTCGGGCTTAGCCCCAGCCCCTTTCCACCCCATACTTGATTACATTACACTTAAAGTATTATAATGTCAGTTTGGTATAACTAGAATCAACATGGCACAATGGTGTTCAAGCCCTTGTGAAATCACTGAGCTTGGAGGAGAGGTGTACGGTTCGATTATGGTGGAGACCATAAATTTTTTCATAGAGTGAACAAGCCTATCCATGGGTGCCACATGGCAGCCCATGTCTAGGCCATGTGGAACCTTTCCATTTGTTGATTTCTGATGCCACATGTCAGTTGGTTATTCGCCCATGTGTCAGCACCATACCTGCCAATTTTCTTCCCAGTCAGCATCTGTACCTGCCACTTGTCTGCCCAGTCAGTGTCAGTACCTACCACGTGTCACTGTATGGTAGGGAAACATGGAACCTATATGAGCATGCCATGTTTCACCCTTATAATGGTGACACATGTCACATCTTGGATGGTCGATGTCATCTGTATGGTCTATGTCAACTGTCACGCTGCCACGTCAGCATGTCAACATCAACATGATGTCAGCGCTGAATTTTTTACTGTTGACCTGTTTTGACTTTTTGCCTGTTTGGAAAAATGGCGAGAGTGATATAACTATGGCATACAACGTCCATTTGAGAAAGTAAATATATGGCCGGAATCAACGTGACGAGACATTTTCAATGGAATTGGTTTCATCTGATTATGAGAACTTTCATTTTTTAGCCTTTTCTAGACCTGGGAAGCCTCTTGGATCCGATTCTGGATCACACCTCCCCACTAAGGACCTTTTGGTGCCCAAAAGGTTACTGACCAATCAAAAATCTCGTGATAGGCTACCTAACTTTTCCTCTATCTCTGAAATCTGTCATGTGCACCTTTCTCATCAAGATCAACTGTAACACAATCATGACAACTGACAGCATATTGTTAGCCATTTGAACCCTGTCTCATTTTACTGAAGCCACTATCATCCATGTAGACAACATTACTAATGATAGAATCAAAAGCATGACTACAAATGAGCTGATATACTTGTAATATTTGCATGACATGAGCTTATCTTGAAGCAAACTATGATTGATTTTCCATTCAACAATCATTCCATGTTCTTGCTTAAGATATATTACTTGATTTAAAACAATTATAGGTTTGTTTCTTTCTTGAAATGTATTCTTTAATTGTTCCATTGTTTGAAGTGTTTTATTTTCCTTTACATGATGAGCATGAACCACATAATCTTGACCGACATTGGTTAATTGATATTTATTCTTTGTCCTATAGAAGATTGCCTTACGATCATATAAGTATGGACTACCTAAGACCATTCCACATTCACTTAACAACACTACATCACATGTTATCTCATCCACATACTTAGATGAAATTGAAAATTTGATTGTGCACTGCTTAGTTATGTGCATTTGATAATGATTTCTTATCCATTTAAGTGTGTAAGGCTTATAATGTACTTGTGTTTTTAACCCCAATTTCTTAACCAATTCTTCTGAGATTAGATTAGATTGAGATCCGCTGTCAATTAATGTGTCTACCTTATTGTGTCGCATGATAGTCATTATATGAAACAAGTTACTTCTACAATTAATGCCTTCACCAATTTTACCTGTCATACCAACCAATGAGACCTTTGATTCATCACCTGAATCCGATCCCAAGTCTATGGGTATTTTTGTCGCTAGAATTGTTTTCCTTCCCTTATTTTCCTTGAACCACTTTGGCCTCTTCTCGGGATGCAACTCCCACCATCTGTCATCATCATTCCCCTCTTTCTTGCAATGCTTGCAAGAGGGCCTCTCTTCTTTTCTCACCACTAAACTTTCCTTTTTTCCATGCCATTTCCTCTTGTCCTTTTTTCTTGAAGACGATTCCCCTGATACACCTGCTTTCCCTTCTTCAATATATGTCGCTTGAACAAAAACCTGATCAAGGTTAGTGGGTCCAAACATGAATACAATGTTTCTAATATGTGTAGGTAAACCTCCTATATACTTCATAAGGGTTTCCTGTGTATGTAAAGGGATATCTAAAGTCGATGCCATTTTTCGAAATCCTTCTGTATACTCTTGCATTTTTTGTCCTTTTCTTAGTTTTAAAGATTGTCATTCAATTAATTCTTTTTCTTAACAACCCAAAGGATAGAATTGTTTCCTAAGTGCATAAATGAAACTTTTCCATGATGGAAATGCATTTCCCACTTGTTGTGTTCTATTTTGCAACTTTCTTTTCCACCAGATGAGAGATGTGCCTACAAGTCTCAAAGATGTCAACTTGATTTGTGTGGCCTCATCCTTGATCTGTTGCATACTATCATAAACCTCCATCTTCTTGACCTAATTGTCAAGTCTCTTTGCATTAAATTCACCATCATATATGGGTAACTCAAATTTAACATCAAGTTTTAATAATGGCATTTCATTCTTATGTTTATGAACATGTTTCTTTGCATTGGATTTAGAACTTGAACATGAAGAAGAAGGAGAAGAAGGAGGTGATGATGGAGGTGAAGGAGGAATATGAGGAGGATATTCTCTTTCTTCACTTTTTCCCTTTGAATATTCTCCCAAATTTGGTTTCTTACATTCCAAGTAGTCTTCGTACAAAACTTTCATCATCTCTGACATAACAAAGAAAGTTTTTTGAAACTCTTTCTCATCCTGAGAAATCCCTTCTTCCGATGCCATCTTCTTGGTGCGAGAAGCTCTCTTTCTCAATCCAATTAATGGATTATCTTCAACAAGATCACCTTCACCATGGTGTAGTTTTTCCTTGGTTAACATGCAAAACTCAAATCCAAGCGTCAACTAGCTTTGATACCACTTGATCCGAAAATGAACTTTTAAATGACTGTGGTTGAGTTATTAAGCATGTGTTGATTAACCATTTAAGGAGCTTAAAGAAAGAGGAAGAAGATATGAGAATATATCACATCCATAAAGAAATATACAAATCTGAAAAATAGCATGAAGAACAACAAACCATAAAAAGAGAAGTGATAACAGAGTTCGACAATCTCGCCTATGTCTCTTGGCCTTTGTCTTAGTCGGTGAGGCTTCATTATTTCTGTTCAAAGATCAATAAGTACATCACAATATTTCCATAAGGATACAAGACTGATCTGGTCTTGTCCTCCCATATCTCTAGAACCTAACAAAAGAAACGACACTCAAAATGGGTGATCGGAGCTCCCAGAAATGGCCCGCAAAGGTGCGCTTCTCAACAACTTCCCTGCATAGAAATGACTTTGGCTTGGCTTTCCTTCAACATAAATCTACTTTGAATTTCCTCCCATGGCCTCAAGAAGGCCTGGTTTATATAGATCTGGATTTAGTTATCATTCCCCAACTTCGTCCAAAGATTTGGCCTCAAAAAGGGCCCAATATCCCCCAATAATGGATAAAATCCTCTATTAACAGGCCAAAAATCATAAAAAAACCCAAAACCAAAGTAAATAACCAACTTTTGGTTAAATATAGGGCTTAGTCCCTCATACCCTGGGCAAAATCCCTTGAATATGATCATATGTTTATAAAGGTGGCCAAGCGCCAGCCCAAAGGGCTGTGCACTGGCCCCTTAGCCCAAAACATATGGTCATGAGGTGTTAAACCATAGGGTTGTGCCCCTATACATGCGCTAGCTTATGGTTACAACCATGTTTCATATGGTATAAAGGTGCTACAAAAATGTGCACTTGTTGGTTAGGCATAAGTGCCCGCGCCCATTGCCATCGCCCTCGGGTCATATCGATATAATAAACCATGGGTTGGGGCTTCGCCCCAACGCCTTTCCGCCCCATGCTCGATTACATTACACTTTAAGTATTATAATGTGGGTTTGGTATAACAAGAATCAGCATGGCGCAATGATGTTCGAGCCTTTCTGAAAGCGTTGAGCTTGGAGGAGAGGTCTCTGGTTCGATTCTGGTGGAGACCATAAATTTTTGCACATAGTGAACAAGCCTATCCATGGATTCCATGTGGCAGCCCATGTCTGGGCCATGTGGCACCCTTCCATTTGTCGATTTTCGATGCCACGTATCAATTGGCTATTCTCCCATGTGTTATTACCATACCTGCCAATTTTCTTCCCATTCAGCGTCTGTACCTACCACTTGTCTTCTCGGTCAATGTCCATACCTGCCACGTGTCATCGTATGGTAGGGCCACATGGCACCTATATGAGCATGCCACGTGTCACCCTTTCAGTGCTGACATGTTTCACATCCTGGCTAGTGCATGTCATCAGTATGTCTATGTCCACTGTCACTCTACCACATCAGCATGACGTAAGCATTGACTTTTTCACTGTTGACCTATTTTGTCTTTTTGCATGTTTGGAAAAATGGTCAGAGTGTGATAACTCTCGCATACAACGTCCATTTGAGAAAGTAAATATATGGTCAAAATCAGCTCGACGAGATGGTAGCAGTGGAATTGGTTTCATATTATTCCAAGAACATTCATGTTTGAGCCTTTTCTAGACCTGGGAAGCCTCCTGGATCCGATTTTGGATCACTCCCTTCATCTCACTCTCTCTCTCTCTTTATCCCACCTATGTATCCCTTTTCCTCACTCTCATGCACTCTATTTTTCTTCCTCTCTTTGCCTCTCACAGTCTTTTTCTTCCTCTCTCTCCATACCCCTCTGTGTATTCCACTCTCTTCCTCTCACACTCTCATACACACTCTCTCCACCCACCCTCTATGTATTCATCTCTCTCTCTATCAAAATATCACACACTATATCAAGTTTGGTACATCGCAGGGAAAGGAATGGCCTTGAACTAGACCTAGACCTAGACATGGCAAGGTATGGAAAGACCATGACCTTGAACATAGACCATGACCTAGAACATATATTACCATGACCTATACCTATACGATCACCATGACCTAGACCATGACATAGACTTAGTGCTACACCTAGAACATGACCTAGACCATGACATATACCTATAACTATGCCTAGACCATGGTCTAGACTATGACATAAACCTATAGCTATACCTAGACCATGACCTAGAACTATACCATGAACATAACGTAAAGCATGACCTAGTCCCCTTAGCTCCATCTAAGCCTAGGAATAACCTATACTCGACTCTTAACCCACTCCACACCCGATCCTTAAGTGAACGATGCCTATACCTTTTGTTTAAGGCCTCACAACCCTTGTCTACCTAGAACAAGTGTGTACTTTAGTGCGCACGCATTCTAGGAATGAGAACACAACCCCATTAGATAGTTTTACGTGCCCATTAGGCTCCTCAAATTAATCTATCTTTTTACTCGAACAACCCAACATATACACGCAAAAATAGAAAGAACATAAAGGTTTTTGTTCATTTTGTCTTGTTTTTTAATTTGTAGACAATTTTGTGCTATTGAAAGACAATTGTGGGAAGAAATGGAAGACAAATTTGTCCAATTGAAATTGTAATTATTAGTTATGTCTTCTTGTGTAACACCAATACAATTTTTTTCAATTGTAATTGTTAGTTGTGTCTTCTCGCTTAATACCAAGAAAAAATTGTCCAATTTGAATTTTTAGTTGTGTATTCTCATGTAATACCAAGACAAATTTGTCAAATTGGAATTGTTAGTTGTGTCTTCTCATGTAATACCAAGACAAATTTGTCCAATTGGAATTTTTAGTTGTGTCTTCTTGTGTAATACCAAGACAAATTTGTCCAATTGGAAATGTTAGTTGTGTCTTCTTTTGTAATACAAATACAAATTTCTCCAAATAGAATTTTTAGTTGTGCCTTCTTGTGTAATAAACCAAGACAACTTTTTCCAATCGGAACTGTTAGTTGTGTCTTCTTGTTTAATACGAAGAAAAATTTGTTGTGGTGTTCTTGGAAGACAATTTTTGTCTTTAAACTTGGGGAGCCTATGGAATCGATATAGAAAGTATGCAAGGAAAGAAAAACCCATTGAAAAGGTAAATGAATAAAGAGAAAATACAAGGGCTCGTATGTCAAAATGTAGACTTTCAGAAGAGGGAAATCCAATTTCTAGCAAAATAAATGTCGTTGTTGTTTCACCTCAATCATCACAAGAAAAGGACAAGATTTCAATAAAGACCAATCCAGTTCAAACTTCTATTGAACCTCAATTCACTATCTCATCAAGACAAGTTGTTGTGTATGATCATATGATGGAGGATTTGCTTGGAGTTGATTATACAATGGATAAAATTAGAGAGGTCATTGGTGCAAAAAATTTTGGTAAAGAAGTTCTTGTGGTGCAACCTCTTGTTGGATAGGCAGACGTTCCAGAAACTAGTCATGGGCATGCCCACTCTCCTCCCATAAGTGATCCATTGGTGATTGAATGCGAAATAACTGCAACGTTGTTAACTCCATAGTAGGGAGGTCAAGAGTGTCTACAGGTTCATCGTCCTTACCTAGATTGAGTAGTGTGCAATGAAAAAATCTTAAACGCATTCAGGTGATGAAAGTGTTCTATCATCACTTGAAAGTAAGTTACCTAATTGGACTATCCATTATCATTCTTATAAAATCATTAAAGAATATTTTGAACCAAATTCCGATGCCACTAAATGTCAAATGTTTTTTCTCTGTTAAAGTATAGTAGTTTGACCATTGTTAGGAGGATTTTAGGCATTAAAACAATCAAAAGTTTAGAAACACGTCATCATATTGTTAGAAATCTTGTGATTTCTTTTCAAAAAATTGGTAATAAATATCGTTCTAAAGGCTGTAATGCAGCCCGACATGTCTTGTCACAATCAATTGTTAGCAAGATCACAAGAAAACATTGTGTGCTCCAACAAAATTCTCACCTCATGAAGTGAAATATCAAAAGTACCCTTAGAAAGTATTCTAATAGACATGGATGATTTTAGGGGCTAAATTTCTCCAATGGTCTAATTTTCCATGGGATTTCCCAAAAAATGATTCAAAAATTTCCATTGTTTATAAAAACAATTCACCAAATTCCATAGAATAAAATGATTTTACCTTAAAAAACGCCAAAATTTTATAGAAACTATATAAAATCCTTAGAAATTTGAATATTTTTACAAAATTATTGCCAAATATTTTACATTTTGCTTATTAAGGACTAGTAATATTATCCCAGGTTTCTACATTTTATTATAAATTTCCATCCTTTAAATTATCCATGTTAATATATGAGATAACCTTGACACAGGTGGCCCAACATATTTGTGCATATTCACTGGTAAGCTACCTCGTTTTGACATGAAGTTAATTGGAGTATTTAAGGGACTAATACGAGCTTTCTGACATGAGAACAACAAGCCTTCTTCCATCCAAAAAGATGTACTAAAATTGAGAAGGGGATATAGGGACTGTGAACCCCATATTAAACGCTTTCTTGACATTAAAGAGACAAAATTTTACGAGAGATTTAGGACAGTACATAGTGCACTTAACTTGGGTCAAAGATATTTCCATAAATGCAAGCCTTGGTATGTTTGAATAAACAAAATTTGCAACACATGTTGTTGTAGATATCACATTGAGTATGGTTGTTATTATGACACACAAACACACACACACACACACACACACATATTTCATGTAGTGCATAGTACCCTTGTGCATGTATGCTCAATTGTATTTATGTCATCATCATCTAGAGACTTATTCATAATATCTTGTGTACAAGGCTAGAGGGTTGTGCATTTTATCAAAAAACTTGCTTAGATGGGGCATGCCCCAAGTGAAGTGGAATGGAATTAATGAACTAGTGCATCCATGTAAGTGATGAGTATGAATTGGGGAGGAAGGAGGTTTCCTTGGAAAGATTTATATATGTCTCATATGATATTGATGGAGGGAAGTAAAGAAAAAATATTGGTGACTTCATAGGTACGAGTATGTGACTTCATCAAGGAATTTTTTGAAAATACATGACAATATGTTCAGCATGTCCATGTGGCTCGACGGTAGGATGAGAATTTTAGGATATGTTGAGATACATTTCCCATTGGTATTGTCTTATCAGTGGTTGATTTTGCTGAGAACTACACCCTTCAACCACAAAATGAGATTCAAATCCAATATTATCACTGAAAGCAGGTCAACATAATGGTCCATATCACACACATGCATGGGCCCAATAGTAAAGAATAAAATAGATTTATGTTGAAGGAGTATCACTTCTACATATCTGATGATCAGTGCCACAAATTATCCTACATACAACATCTCTTTTAGTTGTTTTACAATAACCTTAAGGAGAATAACATATACATGGATCAACATTGAATTTGGTAAGATGGTTGTGTGGGCCAGTTAAAAAATACTCGTGTATTTCAATGGTTTTGTATGTTGCAAAAAATCTCAAGGTACCACATATTTAGAACCATTTCAAGTTTGAGCATGGGAAATGGGAGCTTGATGGATCAAGCGCATGCATCAAAAGAGCGTTACGCAGGAAATGAATGAAATTCACAACTACTTCCCTCGTTTGAGATGCATAATCCATTATTGAAAGGTGTTCTTCAGTAATGGGAGAGGGAACAAGAACCCATGAAGACTAATAACCTAGGAAAGGACATGTACATATATATTTTTGGAAGGTGGTTGATGTATATCAATCACAATGGTATGAATGTAAAACAATCCAGGGAAATCATGGGTTCCATTTAGTTCAAACATCAGATAATGAAATTGTTGAAATATAGATGAGAAAAATATCTTTCTTCTATGGTCCATGTGATCTAGGTGGATATTGGTGGCCACCCACATGTTCCAAAGTCCAACTGGCTCATCTTGACAGTTTTCAATTCAACACATTTCTCTGTAATGGGGACACTTTTTTGTAATTGTGGGTTCTGCACTTATGGGGTTGTCTTGAAGACATACACAACAACCGAGTGGATATTTCTGACAACCCACCTATTCCAACTAGCTTATTTTGGAATTTTTCATGTCAGTACATATTTTTGTACTTCCAAGGTCATTTTGGGGCCTTAAACAATGTTTTCTTGGCTTTCCATAGTCAAAATATAGACAGAGTCAAATTTTGATAGCATAATGCGTAGTTATTAAAAATAACTTTCCAATGAGCTATAACATGCCTAAAACAAAGATTGTATGCAAATGGTACAACCTTGGGAAGTTGCTGTAATAACTTACCCCAATGAGGCCCACATGGCTTTTGCGCTTCATCTACCGGGGTTAGGTTTTTGGATGTCTAGGGTTTTGGCATTCATGTTTATCATAAAAAGGCCTTCCGATCCTCATTGTACTCATGTTTTTGTGAATGCGCATAATCATCACATCTCTTCTCAAATAAAAAGTTTCCACCATTCTAGCGAGTTTTGCACTCTATATTTTACAGTCTCTGTACATTTCTTTCATTAATAGAAATCATGTATTGTTGTATTTCTCTGTCTCTGGAAATTTTTATGTGTACTTCATTGTTATATCTCTTCTTTCATTTCATTCCAAAAATAATCCAGATTAATGGTATCAGAGCAAGCTTCTCTTGATCATTTTTCAGTGCATGCCCCCAACGAGGTCTGAGTATAGCTAGTTGGGTATCGAGCTTGTCTCTCTTGAGGAAAATCGCTCTCTCACGCCCAAGAAACTCTCTATGGAGGTAGAAAATAAAAACATTAGGGCAGAAGATTCTATTAACCTGTTGCTTGAGCAAGCTCTCACATGACAGATGGATGAAATGATGGATAATTTTTCCCACATCCTTTAATGCCCATTGATGGAAACAAGAGCATCTTCATCAAGTGGCCACTTTGGAGGAACCTCTCCCTTCAACATACAAGTTAATTTTGATATTCCTGTATTTGAAGTTCAGATAGATGCAAATGCCTTAGAAAAATGGTTAAATCTGCTAGAAGGTTATTTCTTTGTTCACAATTTTTCCGATAGGGAAAAGATCACCTTCACACTCCTCAAGGCTCTCCCCCATGTCAAACATTGGTGAGAAACTTACCGGGAGAAAATTTCCACGGAGGAATTTGGAATATATGGGGCGGAATCCACTTGGTATTTTTTTGTGGATGAGGTCAAGGAACAATACTACCATGTTGATAACTATGAATACCAGTACATGAGATGGACCACACTACATAAAGAGAAGAGTCAAACAATGTTAGAGTTCACAAATACTTTCCATACCTTGCGCACCAAGTTGGGTATCAAAGACTCTGAGTGACATCTGGTTCTGAGACACTGCGGGGCTCTGCATAGGTACATCCAAACCGAAATTGATTTCCTAAACATCTCATCATTGGGATTTGCCTATCGATATGCTATCAAAATCAAGCAGAAATTTAGGCACCAGAAAAAATGGAAGTTTGGGTCTTCAAATATGAAACAACCAAAGCATGGTAAAGATGGACCTAACCAAAAACCTCCCGAAAACCAGTCCAAGACATAGGAAAATAAGGGTAAAGGAAAGATGAAGAATGACACTGGGAAGTGGTGCAACTTCCACAAAATCCCCTGGCACAACAACGATGAATTTCGCTCGAAACAATCATTGGTGGTCGAGGTCAAATTCAAGGAGAATGACCCTGATTTAGAATCTGATCTAGAAAATATTGAAAACATACATATCATCGACGCAGACCCCACTACTACTGTAGCGACTGCGACAATTCAATCAAATGAACTAGTAGATCTTAAACAGGGGGAGCGCCTCTTCCATTCACATATGTGGGTGAAGGGGACCCCATTGCATTTCATTGTTGATAGAGGTATCCAAAAGAACCTCATCTTAACTGAGGTCTTTAAACATTTTGGGTTGTCAACAACACCACACCCGCATCCCTAAAACATCAGGTTGCTTCACCAGGGACGATATCTTTGTTTCTGATCCAAAAATATCTTTTACACGACAATGGTTGAGTTATTAAGCATGTGTTGATTAACCAATTAGGAAGTTTAATGAAAGAGGAAGAAGTGATAAGAAAACATAACAACCATATAAACATGTACATATATGAAATGAAGCATAAAATAGTAGAAAACCATAACACCAATGTGATAATGGAGTTTGGCAATATCGCCTAAGTCTCCGGGCCTTTGTTTCAGTGGGTGAGGTTTTCTTATTTCTATTCAACGCTCAATAAGTACATAAAATTAGTGCCAAAAGGTTACAAAATTGATCTAGTCTTGTTCTACCAGATCTCTAGAACCCAACAAAAGAAACAACTCTCAAATCGTATGACCAGAGCTCCCAGAAATGGCTCCCAAAGGTGCGCTCCTCAACATCTTTCCTGCATAACAATGGGTTTGGCCTGGAAAATATTCATCATAAACCTACTTTGACTATCCTCTCCTAGCCTCAAGAAGGCCTGGTTTATATAGATCTAAATTTGGTAACCATCTCCCAACTTCCTCCCAAGATATGGCCTCAAAAAGGGCCCAATATCCCTCAAGATTGGCCAAAAATATCCAAAATTGTTGAATAAAAACAATAAAATCACTATATTAAAGTTTTAAAAACCACTTTAGCCATAAAAATGGGGCACAACCTCTTTTTCTAGGACCTTGGTCATATTAAACACACCCATGTGGCCAGGTGCTAACATCCCGGTGTGCTGGCCCCTTAGCTGCTTTAGCACTTGGTCCTATACATACCGGACATATGGCCAACACCTTATCCACATTCCCGGTCAGTTGAAGCCCCCCAAATGTAAAGCCCATGGACTAGCGCCTTGGTCAGTGGGAAAGCCCAAGCGACCGAGTGCTATGCATTCACCTGTGCGCTAAGTGTGTAGCCCCGAGTCATATGTAGTGAGAGTTGGAAGAGTAGGCTAGCAATTTTTAACCCCACGCTAACAAATGGAACAAGGTCGTATGTGTTGTGGTGTATGGATATGCTATGACCGCGGGCTAGGGCTAGACCCCAACCCTTTTCCGCCTCTGAATCACCCTTTGGTGCAATTCAAATATTATATTCTCCCTTTACATAACAATTCATACATGCGGGCGGACTGGCTATCCCAGCCCTGCCAAAGCTTAGCCCAGCGGGAGGTCTAGTGTTCAAAACTTGTTGCATCCAAAATTTTCCAATGAACTTGACCAATAAATGGGTGCCACATGGCAGCCCATGTCTGGGCCACATGACACGACCTCATTCATCAAATTTCAATGCCACATGTCAAGCGTCAATTGAACCAGCTCTTACACACGTTCCTACCACTGGGCCTGCGACATCATCCATATAGACATGCCACATGTCACTACTGCAAGGGTGACATGTGTCACTCCCTGATTGGTCCACCTATTTGTCCATGTCAGCATTCGTATGCCTAGTCATCTTGATACGTGTCACCTCTAGAAGCCTCCAACTATGCCTTCAACATCAATTGTATGGTCATACAACCTGTACAGTCAACTTCCACGTGGAACTGTACAGACTATATAGTCATCATTTTTTTCTTGTTTGGAAAAATGAACAGATCACCATAACTTGAGCATACGACGTCTGTTTGAGCCCATTCAAGTTGCGTTGGGTTCTTATAAATGAGGCCTACGCACACATCCATTTAGAATCCATTATGATAAATTTGATTTTTTAGGCCTTTCTAAGCCCCATCAAGCTCCTAGATCCAATTTTGGATCACAGCTCCCAACTAAAGGACCTTTTGGTCCCCAAAAGGTTACTGACTAGTCATCAAGCTCGAGATAGGCCACCTAGATTGTTCCCTGTCTTTGAAATATGTCTTGTGAACTTGTCTCATCAAGATCAACTGTAACACAATCATTATAATTGACATCATATTGTTAGCCATTTGTACCCCGCCACATCTTACTAAATCTATGATCATCCATGTAGACAACATTACTAATGATAGCATCAAAAATATGACTGCAAATGAGATAATATGTTTGTAATATTGCACAACATTATATTATCTTGAATCAAAATGTGATTGATTTTCCATTCTACAATCATCTCATGTTCTTGCTTAAGATCTATTACTATATAGTCATCATTTTTTGCTTATTTGGAAAAACGAACAGATCATCATAACTTGAGAATACGACGTTCATTTGAGCCCATTCAAGTTGCATTGGGTTCGTATCGATGAGGCCTACGCACATATATATTTTGAATCCATTCTGAGAACATTGATGTTTTAGGCCTTTCTGAGCCCCATCAAGCTCCTGGATCCAATTCTAGAACAGTTTCAGCCAGCAGTGTCACCTGTCCTGTGGAATCCAACCCTTCAAGGATGAGGTAGTGTGTGATTTTTCCCCTCTTGATGTATGTGATGTGGTTTTGGGCCAACCATATATGTGGAAATTGTTGATATTATGGTAGCTATAGGAGGTATTAACCTCCACTTGTGACCTTTGATGAGATTAGAATATTCAAGGAAGCAAGAAGAACCCTAAAAGACTTGGACATAACCCTAGAAGTCAAGTCAGCTAAAGAGAATATTTTATATTGAGTCTTTAGCCTCCAGAAAGAGAATTCAACCCAGAAAACATGAAGAGAGTTGTATAAATATAAGGCACCAAATCTCATTTGGCACACACAAGTCGCAACTGCAGAAATCCAGTAGTGCACAAGTCTGGGGAGCAGTTGCAACTGAGTTAATGCAACCTGTAATTTTTGTATTTATGGGTTGTACTTTCTCATCATTCTTGGTTATATTTTCTTGGTGCATTAGGCTTGGTTGGCTATTGATTTTCTAGCAGAATTCTTCTCTCTGTCAAGGTCAAGGTGCTTGAGGGTGGCATTTGTGCCTATGGTTGGGTGACAATATTGATATATTGTTTATGCTTAAACGAGCATACCCAATTTTCTAATAATTTATGGTCCCACACCTCCTTCATTCAGTATAACCACTGGAAGGAAGCTAATCCATAAGGTTATAAAGATCGTTGAATAACTGTTGCTAGGGTTTCTAGCAGGTACAATTATTGAAGCACTGCTGCTAGGGTTACTAGCAGGTGCATTTTCAAAAGCCTTAAAACTCTTGCCCATCACCTTATGATGGAACACCTTACTCAAGGAGAAGATATTCTAGTGTGCCTTAGTCCAGCGTACCTCTTGACACTCTCAGAAGGAAAAAACATCAAGGTTGAGATTTTGGGTCAAAGTCAAAGTTTGACCAGTTATCAGTCAACATAAATCATGAATGAAAAGACAGATCATCTATATTATTCATCTCTCACATGAACTCTTCAAGATGACATGTGGATAATTGACAGTGGAGCTTCTAGTCATATGACAGGAGACCAAGTCATACTCTCTAATCTGAATGAAAAGAGGTCATCCAACAAGGTATAACTTGGAGATAAGAACACCTATCCAGTCGAAGGAATTGGTCAAGCCTCCATCAAATTGAAAACATGTAACAATCTTCATTTGAGCAATGTCTTATATGTACCTAGTTTAGAAAATAATCATGTATCCATATCTTTCCTAGAAGACAAAGGAAACATAATAGCCTTTGTAGATGGAAAAGTATTATCTTAGTATAGAGACTCCAGCATAGAAAACACTAGAGTTATTGGAACCCTTGAAGGAAGACTATATAGACTACTAGAACGAAATGATGAAGCTCTTGTACATGATGAAGTCAATCCCAATGAACTTTGTCATAGAAGGTATGCTCATATAAACTATCAAGCATTACCCTTCCTCAAAAACATGGTTGAATAAATGCCAGAACTATAATCTACACATGAAGGAATTTATAAAGGATGTGCTCTTGGTAAGAATGTTAAGAAACCATTCTCAAGCAACAATAATGGATCTAAGGAAATCCTAGATCTAATACATTTAGATGTTTGCGGTCCGATTCAAGTTAAATATCTAGGAGGTTCTCTTTACGATGTAATCTTCATAGATGATAACTCAAGAAAGACTTGGTTATATCTCTTGAAGACAAAGGACAAAGTTTTTAGCAAGTTTCAAGAATTCAAAGTAGAGATAGAGAACCTCACAAACAAGAAAATCAATACCTTGAGAACAAATAATGGAGGAGAATACCCATCCAAGGAATTTTTTTCCTTTTGCAAATCGGCAGGTTTTAGGAGGAAGCTAATTGTTCCATAATCCTGAACAAAATGGTGTATAAAAAAGGAAGAATAGATCTATTGAATATCTTTTGAAGGCATTAATGAATGATCGACGTTTATCTATGTATTTGTGAGGCAAAGTATCCATGACAACAATATATGTTCAGAACATAAGTCCCCACCGCATATTGAAGGATATAAATCCAGAAGAAGCCTTCTTATTCTTAGGAAAGAAACCTAATGTGGAACACTTAATAATCTTTGGATGCCCTGTTTACATTCACATCCCCAAGGATAAAAGGAATAAAATAGAACCCTCGGGAAAGAAGGGAATATTTATGGGATACAACGAATCAACCAAAGCCTACATAATCTATATCCTGGAACAACATAAGTTTGAAGTCAACAGAGACATAACCTTCAATGAAAAGATGGCTTTCAAGGAATCCATAGAAGAAACTATAGAAGAAGAAGAGTATGAAGAGCCTAAAGAAGAAAGCACATGTCTTCCAGAAAGTCAGAATGAAGAAACATAACAACTTGATCATTTGATGCAACCATGTGAACCTATTGAATCAGTCATTGTACCCAAAACCAAGAAACGTCTAGCTTGGCTTGAAGCTACTCTACAAGAAGCAGAAAGACTCAAAGCCCCAAGTGACACCTTTAGATAAATAAAAAACCCTAAAAGATTCTCCAACTATGCAACATGTATAAAAAATATTCTAAATGAAGAACCCACCACATTTGAAGAGGCAACTCAGAAGAAACAATGGAAATAAGCCATGACAGGAGAGCACCAGTCCATCATGAAAAATGATGTATGGGAAATTGTTCCTAGACCCAAAGAAAAATCAGTAGTAACTTCAAAATGGGTCTATAAGATTAAACATGCAGTAGATGGAAGCATGGACAAATAAAAACCAAGGTTTGTAGCTAAAGGTTTCTCCCAGAAGGAGGGAGGATATTATGATGAGACATTTTCTCCTGTTGCTAGATATACTTCTATTAGACAAATTATGTCTCTTACTGCTTCCATGGGATGGAGTTTACATCAGATGGATGTAAAGACATCTTTTCTCAATGGAGAAATCGAAGAATAAGTATACATTGAAAAACCTCAAGGATTTGAAGTACACTCCAGAGACACTCATGTTTGCAAATTAAATAAAGCCATGTATGGACTCAAGCAAGCTCCAAGAGCTTGGTATGTCTTAAGAGACAACTACTTAATAAGACTTGGTTTCTCCAAGATTCATGCAGATCCAAATCTCTACTACAAAGTCATGAACAATGCACCTATGATTCTACTAATATATGCCAATGATCTATTCTTGACAGGTGACAATTCTCTCATCACCCAGTGTAAGAAGGGACTAGCTTCTGAGTTCAATATGAAATACCTCGGTCTCATGCATTATTACTTGGGACTAGAAATGTGGAAAAAGCGTGGTGAAGTATTCCTTGGACAAGGAAAGTATGCAGTGAAACAAGGAAAGTATGTAGTGAATATTATTTAGAAGTTTGGAATGATGGATTACAAATCCATGGACACTCCTATGACCACATATATAAGAAAAGTAAGAGACTCATATTCTGATCCAGTAGACTCGTCCCTATATCGACAATTGATTGGGTCATTGATGTATTTAGTGAATATGCGACCACATATTTTCTTTATTGTAAGCACCCTAAGCCAATTTCAGGTGAAACCCAGACATGAGCATTGGATAGCTACAAAGAAAGTTCTAAGATATATTCATGGGATGCTAAACTATGGTTTAAGATATACCTCATCCATTGATATACAACTTCATGGATTCACAGATTCAAATTGGGTAGGGAGTGCAGAATACAAAAGGAGTACTTCAAGGATGTGTTTCATCTTGGGCTCTTCTATGATATCTTGGGGAAGGAGGAAATAGAAGTCTTTCACACTCAACACAACAGAAGTAGAATACATCGCAACATGTGAGGCATGTACAAAATCAATATGGTTGAGGAAGATGATTTTTTGGATTATTTGATCAGGTACCATATTCGACCATAATATACTGTGACAATCAAAGTTGTATAAGGATATCAGAACACATAGTGTTTCATGATCGGTTGAAACACATTGATATCAAATACTAATTTATTCATGATAAAGTCCAGGAAGGAGAAGTGAAACTCCATTACATCTCCATAAATGAGCATATACCATATATTTTGACAAAGCCTTTGTCCAAGATAAATTTTGAATACTTACAAAACAAG